>CM040438.1:54182760-54474788 GCA_022702705.1 Papilionanthe hookeriana x Papilionanthe teres | reverse complement strand
CATAAAATTTAGAAGTGAATCCATCAGGACCATGATCCCCAAATATTTATGCTTACAATTTAGATAGGAAATTGTACTTAAGGTAAAACCTAGGTTCAACCTAACCTAATTCAAAGCCAGACTTCAATTCTAACCATAGGTTCAACCTAAATTGAAGCTAAATTGACATAAACCTTAGGCTTAATCCAAACTAAACCCAAATCGACATGAATCTTAAGTTCGACCTAAATCGAACTTAACTCAACATAACTCAAGATAAACTGACATAATTCTTAAGTTCGACCTAAAAAAAACTTAACTTGACATAAACCAACATAATTCTTAAGTTCGACCCAAATCGAGCTTAACTCGACATAAATCGACATAATTCTTAAGTTCAACCTAAATCAAACTTAACATAACATAAATCAACATAATCCTTATGTTTGACCTATATCGACCTCAACATAAGATGACATAATCTTTAAGTTCGATCCACATCGAGCTTAACTCGACATAAAATTAAACATAAATCGATACAAAACCCCAAAATAAAACTCAAATTGACATTAAATCCAAAATCAAACTCATATCAACATAAATCAACATAAAAACCAAAATTAAATCCAAATCGACATAAATTGACATAAAATCTAAAATTTAACCCAAATTGGCATTCAAGACAAATAAAAAATTAAGCATAAATTGACATAAATCTAAATCGACATTTCAACCAAACTTGGACATCCGACAACTTTGAAACAACAGACATTTTAACCGACTAATTTAAACATTTATATGACATTATTTCTGACAATGTTTTCTTTGCAAGATGAAGACAAGTTTCTTTTAGATATTCTTTGCATGTTATAGGGTGTGCTAACTCTGTTTTGTAGGACGATAAAGACAGAACGACAACATTCAAAACAAAACAAAACAAACAAAATAATTAAACCGAAACAAAATGATAAAACGACATGACATGACATGATACCAAAACAAAATAAAATGAAAAAACAACATAACATAACAAGACATCAAACCAAAACACAATGAAATGACAAAACAACATAACATGACAAAACATCAAACAAAAACATAATCAATTGACAAAACAATATGACATGACATGACACCAAATAAATAAATAGCAAAATTACATAACATGACACAAAAAAAACTAACAAAATAAATCAAACAACGACATGATACAATATCGACATTTTAGAATAAAAATAAAATGAAGAAATGACATGAAACTGACACAACGAAAATCAAGTAAAATAATAATCAAACCAAACAGAAAGATAATATAACAAAAAAACACCATGACATTGCAGAACAAAATGACAATATGACAAAATGATATTACAACAACAAAAATGACATTATGACACGACAAAAAGACATCACATAACAAAATGACATAATGGCATAAAATGACAAGACATTACGATACGACATGACATAAAACAATATGACATACAAATTACGACATACCGACATGACACATGACAAGACATACAAAATGAAAAAACGACATTATGACGAAACAAAATCCAAAACAAAAAAACAAAACACCACAAAGGAACTACATACACCCTACATAAACAAAATTTTCTGGTAGTATCGATGCTTTAAAAACGTACTACCACGACAACACTCATACTTTTTCGAGGATAAATGTTAACCTTAATCGGGAGTTTATTCAGGCAATATTATTTGCTCAGGATGTAATTAATTATAGGAGATTGCTCCTATATGAGATTAAAGAACTCAGGATAGGTATTTCACCTATAAGGCCTCTCTAGTTACCCAAGATCTTCATATTATTTTCTTATACGAAAAACTTTAGGAATTACATAATCTGAAGATTTATTCTATGAGATTATCATTTGATCTCTTTTTCTCTCAATCTCTATCATGATTAATCTTTCTTCAAATTCTCCAAAGGCTTTTGAAAATAATTCTATGTAGGATAAGAATTAGGGCGATAAATAGAGAAAGAGAGTGGCGACTCCTTGACATTGACATGGTACGGGAATTGACGGCGACGGCACGTGACAATTCATCGCCATCAAGAGAGTGGCGACTCTGCTGGGAACATTCTCTCTCCCCATCTTCAGTTAATCAATTTGTCCTCGTGACTATGATAATATGTCTTTTGAAGGGCTAAATCATCCTTTCTTTTGTTCTATATCTTACTCAATCTTGGGTAAAATAGAACTAAAACCTCTTCGATTCAAAGATTTGTTCACGATGAACAAATCCTAGAATCTTATATTTCTATAATCAACAGAACAAAATGACATAAATGAGATACAACAACAAAATATGTTCCCTCCTTTCCCACCCAGTTTACATAACAAGTCTAAAATGAAAATGACAATGAACTGATATAATGGATTCCCCGAAGTTGTTCTTTTTCCTGCCTTCAAAATTCTGATTTGTCAGCTACAAGATAGTCTGTTATAATCAAATTGGGATCAATTAGTGCTCAGTGGCATGCCACAAGCTATGATCGTTTTTGCATTCGTAGAATGAATTCAATTTTTGAATTCCATCAAGGATTTTCCTTTCTCTTAGGATATTTTTGCAGAAAAAAAGAAATTGACTGGAGTGGAAATCAGATCTATGTTAAATCTAGTTCTAGGACTAGTCAACCAACGTGTCCTCTTTAGAGAAATGAAAATTGATCTTTGAGGAGGGATGAAATTTGAAATCTTTGGATTTAATATATTTGGAAATATTCTTCCCGATATCCACCTATTGACAGAAAGATAATTCAGAAAGGAGAAATCTAAACAAAAATTCCAACATTTTGAAAAGAAACATATGATTTCAAAGGGAAAATGAAATTAATGCCATAACAACTGGGCCCTTTATCTTAAAATCTTCGGACTGTGTTCTAAGTAAAAATAAACTATTGTGATCAAAATATAAGTAATTTACTAAAGATATCATGAGCTTCTTAATCTTCTGCCATATGATTGGGTCTTAGCTTTTGAATGAGTTATAATATCCCAGAATTTGTCTTAAGAAATATTTAAGAATTATTAATTGGGGGTTTGAACATTCAAAATCTTTAAAAGAATTATGCTTCACCAAATATAGTAATTCCTTGAGAAGAAGCTTGAGGTGAGCATGAACTCAAAAATTGGTGTTTGAATTCAGACAATTAAAACCTTTAAAAATATGCTCCACCAGATATAGTAATTCCTTCAAAAAAGCTTGAGGTGAGCATGAAATCAAAAACTGGTGTTTGAATTCAGACATTCAAAACCCTTAAAATATGCTCCACCAGGTATAGTAATTCCTTGATAAGAAGCTTGCGGTGAGCATGAAATCAAAAATTTGCGTCCAAATCTCCCCTAATTGATAAATCTTGAAAAACTAAAAAAATTCTTCTGATATTATATTTAGGAAAAAATTAAATGGTCCCGTCATTTGGTCGGCTATTAATTGGTTCAGACATATCTTTAGAAGATAAAAAAATATTTTGATCACATAATAAAAAATTTGAAATATGCCTAGACCCAAAAAGAGAGAACTAAGGTAAATGGCTTTGTTATTGGAGATTAATGGAAATTATACTCTGAAGTCATAATTTTCCAAAGATCCAACCCCAATCCCAATTCGGAACTGTCAAAGTAATTTTTCAAAGACAATCTGGATAATATTTATAAAATTGGTGATTAATATTCAAAGGTAAAAATATCAATAGAAAGTAATAGTGTTTTTTGATCAGAACCAACACTATTGAGATGGAGGACCTTTGAAATATTATAGTAGCTCAACCTCTCCTAATTAGTGAATACCCAGTACAAAATTTCTTTTAAAATACCTCTTCTCCAAGTCAATTTCCATACAGAGAAACCCACGTAATGCAACCCAGTCTCATTAATTTTATCTCATAATTTAGCTAGGAGAGCAAATCTAGTTTTTTGTCCCCCAATTTATCTGATTGATTCATGATCATGTTAAAATCTCCATCCACCATCCATCTTTCCTTTAACATGGATCCAAAGGAAGCAAACTTGTTCCACAACTCAATTATAGAGGGAAAGAGAGTGCTTGCGTAGACAAAAGTGGCCCACCCATTACACTCGTCATTTTAAAAGTAAAGATGATGGAATTGTACATCATGCTCAACCAAAGTAACAATAATCTCAGATTTCCAAAAAAGCCATATTTTATTAGAAACATTTCTCAAAAACTTATAATTTTTAACTTTTCTAAGCACGTTATCTTGGTTCACCATCACCAAAGGTTCCCAAACAGCAAAAAGATATAGTTTTTGTGCCCTGCTTAGACTTTTTAATCTGCCAAAAGATTTGGGG
Organism: Papilionanthe hookeriana x Papilionanthe teres; assembly: GCA_022702705.1. Taxonomy (NCBI): domain Eukaryota; kingdom Viridiplantae; phylum Streptophyta; class Magnoliopsida; order Asparagales; family Orchidaceae; genus Papilionanthe; species Papilionanthe hookeriana x Papilionanthe teres. Next base: position 54,470,469 of record CM040438.1, on the reverse strand, counting down.
TCTGCCAATCTTCCAATGTTCCAAATTAATATATTAAACATGATATTCCATTAAACTCCTTATAGAGGATCTAGTTAGGGTATGATGTGGATGTCCCCCTCACAATGATAGTTAAGCTCAGTAATTATAATATCACCCTCATTCAAGTGTTGTAGCTTATTTATTCTTTTTTTCTTTCTGTTTGATTTTTGAATTAACCAATCATCCTCTAAATTTGTGATCACAGCCTCAAAAAATGTCTCATCCAGCGTATCATGTGTGCCTCCCCCCACATCTCTAACAAGAACCACCCTCCATGGATTCCTTATTATCCACATCACATTCCTCCAACAAAACATCATCTCTCTTTTCACATACAATCTTAATAGTCTCCCCCCGCGCCCCCCCTGCACCCCCACCCTTTATCAACATAAACCATCTCCTCATATTTTCTATTACCAACCACTTCCTCATTCAATAAATCAGCTTTGTACTCCTCCTAAGCTCTGGGTGTAGAATGTAGCATTGTTTGGTCGAGTATCCAAACATTCTGCAATTAGAACAATAGGATGGATTTATCTCTAAAATTACTTTTTGCCAATAACATTTATGACCTGAACCAATCAAGATTTACTTATTTAAAGCCTCAGTAATGTCCCTCTCCACTAAACACTATCAGCCAAGGCCTGGAGATGGTGAAAGTAGGAGAGTCCATTCTGAGTGGTCTACCAAATATGACTGTTAAGGAAAATATAATATCATGATTATAAATATATAATTTTAGTCCAGGGAAATGAATCCAAACAAATACTATAGGAGGTTCAGTCTGAGGGCCAAAATCCACAAACCACTTCACAAATTTCATCCCCTTGTTTCCTATGCGTAGAATCTTCCTGGCAAATAGTCTGGCATAATCTTCCTCATCAGAAGATTGAATATGTATGTGCCTTCCATCACGTAAGCTAACTTTCCATTTTCCCATAAGTCTAAAGCACTTGAATTCCTTTCTAATAGTCTCAAGCCTAGAATGGCCGTAAAGAAGCTTTCCAACCAAAGTCAAACGACATTTAGATGAAAGGCTAGCACATTCAGCTTTAGAGATGTAAATCACAGGTTTGCCACTCTTCTTCCCTAGTTTTTTGAAAAATGATTGTTCTCCAACACCTTTCAACGAATCATGAAATGATTGCAGAAAATCATCATCATTAGAACTCTACTATGACCTCCTTCTATAGCTAAAACATTTACAAGGGAAAGCTCCATCAACACCTCCACTACTACTGAAAAATCGCTAGAGAATCACAAAGCTAACCAATACACGCAATATTGAGGAACCCAATAGGGAATTCTATTAATATTATGTATGAATTACAAAGGTATGGAGATAGATCCTTCTAATGAACCCAAAATACAACACACACAATGAAAAATCCTAAGGTTACACCTCCAAGGTTTACAAGACACAACACCAATAACCCAATATAAAAAAGAATCTAAGGTATGCAAAAGAAAAATATAAACAGACACCCTAAATCATTAAATGGGAATTCCTAAATTGTCACAATGCACCAGCCTCTATTACTTTCTAAGGGAGCATTGTCACAAGTCAACCTCAGAACTTCTGGCCCCATTCTTTGTCAAATAGTGAGCAGGTTTGTTTCCTTCCCTAAAAATACAACTTCAGATAATGTTAAGATTAGAAATTACCTTTGAAATTTTATGAAGACATAAACTAATATTGCAGGTTGCTTCTTACTTTTTTGAAGAAACTCCACCAATAGTCCTGAGTCTACCTCCACCTAAAAAATCTACCATTTAACACTTCTAGCAATCACACAACTAACCAAATGGCTTAGGCTTCAGTCTCTAGTGGACTCTCAACCAAAAAGCTGAAGAAAGATAACAAAAGAAACTACCTCAATTATCTCTATGAATTACCCCAACTTTAGGATTCCATACCCCCCCCAAATCTTACATATGTGTTAACTTTCATCCATATTGAGGAGGGTTTGTTTGCCAACACTAATTTAGGCTGTCTCATTCCACACCCTTTATGAAAAACTCCCTCATCAGTAAAATAAGAAAACCCACTAAAAAAAGTTTAACTGAGCAGTACTTAACAACTTTGCGCACATAAGCAATAATATTAGCCAAATTTTGATTCTCTGTGATAATAACTCCCAAATGCTTGATTGAATTGTGTATCATCCATAAAAGACAGATAGTAATGTAAGTGAGAAGCTCCAAAAAGTGAATTTTTCTTTTTCTCAGGTTATAGGTTTCACAACATGCAACAATGTCCCCCCCACCCCACAATAATATGAATAATACCTCCAAGCATCTGTCATATATGCATTGCATATAAACAATTAAAATATAAATTAGTAGCATTTTCTTACTCCCTCCTACCCAAAAAATACTGAGAGGCACGACTCCCTCCCTTTAGTTTTATAATGTCATCATATGGCAAAAGTCCATGCTAATGTCTCCAAATAAATAACAACATAGAGGTGGTGAGTGACTTGCCCCAAACTAGATTTCCCCAGCTTACCCAATCATGTAGATGTAGATTTGCACAGATAATCTTAACTTTAGATTCATCTTTAAGTAATTTGAGTAAAATGAACCATATTTTGTACTATGTATTGGATTCTTGGACATGTATTTTGCATTCACCGAGCCCACCTTCTCCCTCAGCATAAGTAAATTCCACTCCCCAATAAGCCAGAAATCAGCCACAAGAGGATCCCCAAAACCTTCACATATTCTAAATCAAGTAAATCCTAATTGTCCCTCCAAGGGGAAATTTTTCCATCTCCATTTTCCTAATAGGTGTGCTTCTCATTCCAAGGCCTAACCTTTAACATAGCTTTCCAAATTTTTGAATCTCTAACCTTCCAATTGACTATAGAATGATGAATCAATTTACATTAGTTCTCTTGCATGAATTAAGCCCATAAAGACTCCCTCTTCCTAAACTTGAACTAGAACTTAATGTTATTAACCTATATAACTTGATTAAGCTCCTTAAATCCCAATCAACCTACATGTAAGGATTTTTACAAACTCTTCTAACCCACCCATAATTTTTTTGATTTCCGTCATGCTGATAGGAATTTATTAAAACACCGTTCAAGGATCAGCTGTGTACTAACATTCAACTTTAAAATCATTGATGCATATAAAGAAATGCTATTTAAAACACTCTTGAGTAAATTAATTCGGTCACCATGAGATAAGAAATTTTTTTACTAATCCATGATACGATTTTTATTTTTTTTCCACTACATCATCCATTTGTGTCTACTTCCTTCTCCCTCATAATAGATTCACACCAAGATATTTAAGGGGTGGCTCAACTAAAGAACGATATGTATAATCAACAATACATTTAGCCATCTCTCTTTTAACATGTTTCCCCACAGTGAAGTTACATTTATTTTTTCTAAGTTCCAGATCAGAAAACCACTATAACTTTTCTAGCAGTGTATAGATTTATATAACAGCAAGTTTCCAGCATTAGAGAATATTAAGGCATCATCTGCACAGGCTAGGTGGCTCACCATCATTTTAGATTTATGAGAGAATCGCATTTTAGTATTAAGCACATGTAATCTATTCACAATACAAGAAAGATAGTAAAAAATAGTCAAGAAAATTGTAGGTGATAAAGGATCACCTTGTTTTATACCCCCCTTGGCTGAGAAAAACCCACATGGTACCATTAATTATGATACTATACTTGTTGCATAACAACCAAAGACCTATCAGATCATAGAAGTATTCCTTAAATCCTCTAGCCTTTAATATATTAATAATTAATTTCTAACTAATATAGTCATATGCCTTCTTAATATCAAATTTGAGCACCATGTTTCCTCCTCTGCAAATTTTATATAGATCATCTATTTGCTCCCGAGCCAAAAAAATGTTATATGTGAACCTTCTACCCTGTATGAAAGCTAATTGATTTGGAGAGATTAAGACAAGAAGATGGGGTTATATTATGTAAAATAGTACTTTGTTGATTACTATAGAGACAACCGATGTTAGGCAAAAAGGTCTCAATAGATCCCATGAAGATTTTTCTTTCTTTTAGGAATCAAGATAATGGTAGAAGAAAAGAAATAAAAACTAGGGCCCTCACCATTGAAATAGATATGTATGGCCCCCACCACCTCATTGCTAATAATATTCCAGCACTTTAGATATAAGACTAATGTGAAGTCATCTAGTTCAGTGATATGTGAAATGATTTCATGAATTCCTTTATATTTTGCACATCTTTTTGGATGAACCTAAACTTTAAAGAAAGATATGTTTATGTTCTTGCAAGTGTAATATCTATTATGAGTGGAGTGAAATGTAAGAGACATGGACCACAAATGAGGTGAATTAGAGAAAAAGGCATATTGTGGGCTGGAGCCTTGGCGCTAGACTTCTATAACACCTAGACGCCAGCCCTAACTTGAGCAAACTAAGAGATTGGCACTTAAGTGCCACCCACTAAGTGCCAAATCCCATATGTGAAGGCCAGGGCCTTCTGTTAAGCTAGCTGGGTGGCTAGGCTCCTAGGCTAAAATGGTTTCCTGAGAGTTTGAAGCCTAGGCGCCAGCTACCTGACACCTAGGCGCCAGAAACTACCAGAGGCAGTTGTAGTAGTTCAACCCACCTGTTCAAAGCATCATTTGGACTAACCAGAGGAAATTCAAACAGATTATTTTGGAGACTCATATTAACTTAGAGTAAAGTAGTTTGACCTACTAGTTTTACCAACTCAGATTAACTTAGAAAAACCTCCACCTACCTTTCCTTAAAGACTGCAATAAAAAAACAAGATCAAATTTTTTTTAGATTTTTAGAGGCTTTTAAAAGGCTCACAATTAACTTCTCTTTTGCTGAGGCTCTCGAGCAAATGACGAGTTATGTAAAGTTCGTGAAATACATCATCAACAAAAAGAGGAGGTTTTAAGATTATGAGATTTTGCACTCAGCGGGGAGTGCAGTGCTATCATTCAAGAATAGCTTCCTAAAAAACTTAAGGATCCTAGGAGCTTTACTATCCCTCGTGCGATTTGGAGAAAGATTTTATGACAAATCTTTATGTGATCTTGGAGCAAGTATAAACCTTTTGTTGTTATCTATCTTCAGAAGGCTATGATTAGGAGAAGTTTCTGCTACTATTGTAACCCTTCAACTAGTCGATCCATCGATCACTTATCCAAAAAGGGTTATAGAGGATGTTCCTGTGAAACTAGATAAATTTATTTTCCTTGTTGATTTTATTGTATTAGATATAGAGAAAGATAAAGAAATACTCATCATATTAGGTTGAATTTTTCTAGCCACTAGACGAGCAATGATAGATGTACATAAATATTAATTAACAATGATAGTAAATGGTCAGGAGGTGATCACAGAAAAATTCATTAAGAAATTCATATCTATTTTTGATGAAATTTCACTTTAAAGAAAGATATTTTCTTTATTTTACTGCAGGAATGAATATTTATAAGTGATAGAAGCAAAAAGCATGAAATGGAGAAAATTTGGATCAAAAAGGAAGAAATTCATTCAAATTGAACTAAGTCGCTGACGGCAAGATCGAGGCTGACGACGACGAGATTACTAAGGAGAATTTCTGAAGGATTTATAACTACCTCGCCGACAGCGACCCCGAGCCCGCCGACAGCGAGATCGCGTGGTTTGAAGACCTTCTAGAAGCCCCGCCGACGGCGAGATTATTTCCCGCCGACGGAGAGATAGTTCAAAATGCAAATACTTTGAACCTGGACACTTTTTGAAGTGATGTTTAAGCACCCCTTGGACCTTTGCCTACCTCTATAAATAGAGGCCGAATTCTAGTGTTTTAGTGTGTCTCTAGAGTCTTCTGTGTGTCTATTTTAGTAAGTCTGAGTGTGTTTAGAGAGTTTATTAGTTTAATTGAGTGCTATTTAGATTGATGTACTAGAAGGAAAAGTCAAAGGAACTTCAAGGAGTCTGCTTGGGGAGGAAATTAAGATAAGTATCTTTGTTTATTGTTGTTAACTTTAAATGAAATCCATGCTTTGTTTTATTCCCATGCATTCGAGTAGTTTTCTTAGTCTTTCTCCTTGTTTATGAAAATTATGCGAATTGATGAAATTAAATAGAAGTGCCTAATATATTAAAATAAATTGTGATAATTTTTATTTAAAACTTAATTTACTTTCAATCCGCCGATTGAGTAGTTAAAATATGTTGAATTATCAACTATAGTAAAAATTAAATCCAATATTCGGGGAAGTCAAAAGCCTTGGAAGGAGGGTGCAAATAAATAGGGAAATATTAATTATTGGACGTAGAATTGGACATTTTAGTGTGACGGATTAAAATATTCAATTTGGTCCTATTGTTTGAGAGTCGAAGTGTAGATGTTAGCCCTCGAGTGAGGGGAACGTGGGAGCTCTGAAGTGGCAGCCGGTATCCTCCCAGCCTAGCCACAGATTCAGTAATCAAACATAGGATTAGTCAATATTCTTTGCACCTGGACCAAAGGGTAAAGATAGGAATGCTCCTATTTGTCACAATACAATTTAAGAATTCTTTTTAAAATCATCATTCACTTAATTTTCTAAAAACAAGGAGAAGGATACTTTTTCTGAATTAGTTAAATCAACTTTATTTCAAGCATTAGTTTACTTTAATTTGTTTTTTTTACTTTAAATTTTTGTCTACTAGATTAGTAAGTAATTCCTTTAAATTTAGCTGATAACAATTCTGTTAAAAACTTCCACTGTGGGATCGATAACCGAGGACTCCACTACAGACCTCGTATTACTTGATACGATACGTATACTTTCGTAGAATCCACATTAAACATTCAATCATATAAATATATATATATATATATATATATATATATATATTTATATATATATTAAAGCGGAATCAAGTTGTTGGTGTCGTTGCTATAAACATAAATTGCAAACATATTAAAAAGTGGGTCACGTTTTTGGCGCCATTACAGGGATCGAACCCGGGTCACCCGCGTGACAGGCGGGAATACTCACCACTATAATACAACGACTAATTCAACATAAAAAAGATAAACAATTTGCTAAATTCCTTGAAATTTTGAAAAAATTAACAATAAATATTCCTTTCGTAGAAGCTTTAGAACAGATGCCAAACTATGTAAAATTCATGAAAGATATTCTAAATAAAAAAAGAAACTTTATCGATAATGAAATGGTCGCACTTAGTGAAGAGTGTAGTGCTATTATTCAGAAAAAACTTCCTAAAAAATTAAAAGATCCTGGTAGTTTCACTATACCCTGCACTATTGGAAAAAAATTCTATGGAAAAGCTTTGTGTGACTTAGGAGCAAGCATCAATCTAATGCCTCTATCAATTTTTAAAAGATTAAGATTGAGAGAAATTTCACCTACTTCAGTAACTCTTCAGTTAGCTGATCGTTATGTTACATATCCTAAGGGAGTTATTGAAGATGTATTAGTAAAAGTGGACAAATTTATCTTCCCTGTAGATTTTATTGTCTTAGATATGGAAGAAGATAAAGAAATTCCTATCATTTTAGGAAGACTCTTTTTAGCCACTAGAAAAGCTATGATTGATGTTCAGAAAGGAGAATTAACTATGAGAGTAAATGACCAAAAAGTTACTTTTAATATTGCCAAATCAATGAAATATCTCGCACTTAGAAAAAGATGATGAGTGTTTTCGAATGGAAGTACTCGATCATTTACAAAAAGAACATTTTAAGGAATATTATGAAGAAAAATTAGAAAAAGAAAATATTGAATTAATTGAAAAATCCGAGATAAATGAAGAACTAGATTATATTCAAGAGAAATTTGAATTTTTAGATAACACGTAAAAACACTGAAAAAAATATAGTTCCATCGATTATTAAACCTCCTGAACTTGAGTTAAAAATATTACATAATCATTTAAAATATGCTTACTTAGGTAATTCTTCAACTCTACCAGTTATTATTTCATCTGAATTAAATGAATGTCAAGAACAAAAACTTTTAGATACATTAAAAATATAAGAAAATTTTTGGATGGACTTTAGCAGATATTAAAGGAATTAGTCCTTCAATTTGTATGCACAGAATTATTTTAGATATTGAACATAAACCTAAAGCAGATCCACAAAGGAGATTACATCCAATAATGAAAGAAGTAGTTAAAAAAGAAATTTTAAAATGGTTAGATAATGGTATTATATATCCTATTTCCGACGATGCTTCGGGTAAGCCCAATCCACTCGTGTACCTAAGAAAGGAGGAGTGATCGTTAAAGCTAATGAAAATAATGATCTTATCCCTATAAGACAAGTTACTGGATGGCGAATATGTATTGATTATAGAAAATTAAACACAACAACCAGGAAAGATCACTTCCCTTTACCATTTCTAGACCGGATGTTAGATAGATTGGCGGACATAAATATTTTTGTTTCTTAGATGGATATACCGGTTATCATCAAATACAAATTGCTCCCGAGGATCAAAATGAAACTACATTTACTAGTCCTTATGGAACTTTCACTTTTCGAAGAATGCCTTTTGGATTATGTAATGCACATGCAACATTCCAAAGATGTATGATGTCTATATTTAGTAAATTAATTGATAATGGAATAGAAGTACTTATGGATGATTTCTCTGTATTTGGAACTACATTTGACACATGCTTAAATCATCTTGAAAAAGTATTTGAAGTATGTGAGAAAACTAATTTAGTTCTTAATTGGGAGAAATGTCAATTTATGGTTACAGGAGGCATTGTATTAGGGCATAAAATTTCGGAAAAAGGCATGGAAGTAGACCCTACAAAAATTCAAGTTATAGATAAATTACCAACTCCAACTACGGTGAAAGGGGTATGAAGTTTTCTTGGATATGCTGGATTCTACAGACGTTATATTAAAGATTTTTTAAAAATTACTAAACCTCTATGCCAACTTCTTGAAAAGGACAAGAAATTTGAATTTACAACTGAATGCCTGAATGCTTTTGAATTATTAAAAGATAAATTAATTACATCACCTATAATAGTTTCACCTAATCTGAGAAACCATTTGAGCTTATGTGTGATGCTAGTGATTATGCTTATAGGAGCGTTCTTGGGCAAAGATATGATAAGATTTTCAAAGTTATATACTATGCTAAGTAAAACTCTAAATGATGCTGAAATAAATTATACGAGCTATCGAAAGAGAATTATTAGCAGTTGTATATGCTTTTAATAAATTTCAGCATTATCTAATAGGAACTAAATGTATTGTACATACTAATCATTCTACTATAAAATATTTAATGCAAAAGAAAGATTCTAAACCAAGATTAATCAGATGGATATTATTAATACAAGAATTTGATTTTGAAATCATTAACAAAAAGGGAACTGATAATCAAATTGCAGATCATTTATCAAGATTAGAAAATCATGAATTATCTCGATATCGATAATGAAATTTTTGACAGTTTTCCTGATGAACAACTTTATAATATTAATGAGTTAAAAATACCTTGGTATGCTGATATAGTAAATTATATAGTAAGTGAAATTTTACCACCTATGTTAACTTTGCAACAACAGAAAAAATTCATTCATGATACTAAAACATACTTTTGGGATGAACCATACTTATATAAGCAATGTAAGGATCTAATCATTAGACGATGCGTGCCTTATGAAGAAACTGAACCAATTATTCAAAAATGTCATGACTCTGATTTTGGAGTACATTTTGGAATAGATAAAACTGTGTATAAAATTCTACAATCAGGATTCTACTGGCCTACTCTATTTAGAGATGTATAAAGATATATAAAAATCTGTGATAAATGCCAAAGAGTAGGCAACATATCAAGAAAAAATGAAATGCCTCTGAATTTTATATTAGAAGTTGAAATTTTTGATGTTTGGGGATTAGATTTCATGGGACCTTTTATTCCTTCATTTGGAAACTCATATATATTAGTAGCTGTTGATTATGTTTCCAAATGGATTGAGGCACAAGCTTTACCTAGGTGTGACGCTAAAAGTGTTTCAAAATTTTTAATGAAAAATATTTTTACTAGATTTGGAATGCCGAGAGTAATTATCACTGACGGAGGAACTCATTTTAGAAACAAATATATTCACAAACTAGTAGAAAAATATAATATTATGCATAAGATATTAATCGCTTATCATCCACAAACTAATGGATTAGTCGAAGTTTCTAATCGAGAGATTAAGCGTATATTAGAAAAATCGTAAACCCTAATAGATTAGATCGGTCTATAAGACTAGACAATCGCATTATGGGCATACAGATCGCTTATAAAACTCTGATTGGAATGACTCCTTACAGGCTTATATATGGAAAAACTTGCCACTTACTAGTTGAATTAGAGCATAAAGCATATTGGGCGATTAAAAAATTTAATTATAATATGAAAGAAGCTGGTGAGAAGAGATTGTTGCAATTAAATGAATTGGAAGAATTAAGAAATGAATCATATAATAATGATAGGATTTATAAAGAAAGAATGAAATTATGGCATGATCGGAAGATTAATCAAAGAAATTTTGAACCAGGACAAGAAGTTTTTCTTTATAATTCTAGATTGAAATTATTTCCGGGAAATCGAAATCTCGATGGTTAGGACCTTTCACCATAACTCAAATATTTTCATATGGAACTATAGAAATTGAAGATCCAAAAATAGGACATAGATTTAAGGTAAACGGACATAGATTAAAACCATATTTTGAAGGTGGAAGACCAAATTTTAAAGAGGTTTTAATGCTTAGTCAACCTGATTACTAACTAAATTAGGTCGGGCTGACGACGTTAAACCAAACGCTTTATGGGAGGCAACCCATAGTAGTCTTTTATTTTAATTATCTGCAAATTAGAGAGTCTATATTATTAAAACAAATCTTACTACTCAAATTTTTTATAAGAATCATCACAAAGTTGAACCTATATGATGAGATCAGAAAATATTCGGACCAGAGCGAAATTGGACAATTTTATGAAATCTCACCGACGGAGAGGTCGATTCTTGCCGACAGCGAGATCTCGTGCAAAATTTGAGTCAGTTGTATAACTAGCTCACCGACGGCGAGAAACTTCCCGCCGACGGCGAGGTTATTGAAAATTTGGTTTCTTAAAGATTTTTCGTGCGGTTTTGAACGGATCTAAGCCATTTCTTCGTAGGAAACTATCCCAAATCCAAATTTTTACTGTTTTCTTCCTTAGAAATGACTAGAGACCAATCCTTTCGATCCGAAATGGCCACCAAACTCTTAAAAACCACAAAAACTGAAGTTTTCAACCGAAGAAAATTCGTCAGTTCGGAGGCGCATCGTATCTTCAACAAAGGTTTGATGAAGAAAAGACTTATTAAAGAAAGAGGATTTGTCAACAGAGGAGTAGAGAATTCCACTACAAAAATCGAAGAAATGATCGCACAGCGGCATTGGGAGGTATTTTGTTATACGACATCCACTGTAGTTATTCCAGTAGTTAAAGAGTTTTACTCTAATTTACATGCGATCAACAATGGAAATGTCTACGTCGGAGGAAGATGGGTAACATTTACTCCTTCAAGGATAAATGAATTATTTTCTATAGAAAATACCTCTGTTTGTCATTATTCCAACTTTGTGCCTTCAAGATACAATATGAATGAAATCTATAGATACCTGACCGACGAACCTGATGATTGGGAGTTATGCGAAGACGGGTATGTTAGTTTTTCTGCATCACTTATTAACCCTGTCTCGAAGCATTGGCATTTCTTTATATCATCAAAATTATTACCTACTATGAGGGTAAATAAAGTTTCAAAGGAATGCGCTATATTAAACTACTGTATTCAAATTGGACTACCTATCGATGTTGGATCAATAATAGTAAAGTCTTCATTGGGATTGATTGTGCATGGGTCAGTGCATGGACTTGGAAACCCATCAACTATATTTGCTTGATGCAGTCAGTACCAAGTTTTTTATGAGGCTTGGGAAAAAGTACTTCTACCATGGAAACCACTGGATCCTATGATATGTTTCCAACTTTGGATAACAATGATGAGATTACCATTATTTCTGACAGAGCATCACAGAACAATCCTTTAGCAAGACCCATTACTGATAAAACTAATTTCATTCTGAAGAAGATTAAAGGATTGGAGAAATAATTACAAAATGTGATGAATTCCATAGACAATATCTCTGATATGTTTGATCACATTGACTGGAGAATGAAGGAGCACTTTGATCATACTGGACATCTGGAGGCCAGTTTTATTCATCAACTAAGACAAAAAGGATGGATTAATGAAGAATCTACTCGTGAATTCCCTTTCGAGCCTTTCTACAATTTATTTGTGCACTCGCGTCGCATCGAAAATATCAGAGAAGATGTTAGTTCAGACACTGAAGAGTAGGAAAGATTTCTATGTTTATGTCATATATTTGTGTATATATGTGTTGATTTGGATTTAGGTTTTATTATGAGTCGAACTTTGATTTGATCATCTCAGATTTGATGAGATTATTTGTAATTGTTATGTCTCAGCATTTAGAGTGTTGTGGTGTGGATTGCGATGCTGAGTATTATAGATTTGAACATTTAAAGTTAAGTATGTGTTTAGTTGTTAGTGTGAAGTATGTAAGTTTCATGAATTTCATATATAAAGTTATATTGTTTGTGTTGTGTGAACTTTTTGTGAGTTTTAGTATCTAATCTTCATACTATTATTAAATTAAGTGATCGGAAGATTGATTAAAGGCAAATCGAGGTTAAAAATGATTGACGAATTTCAAAAATTTTAAAATTTTGGGATCTCACCGACGGCGAGAATTATCTCACCGACGACGAGAATTATCTTGCCGACAGCGAGACCGATCTCGCCGACAGCGGATTTTTCCCGAAACTTTTGCCTTATCAAATTAATTAGCTCACTGACGGCGAGAAAAATCTCGCCGACAGCGAGATCGCGAAAAGACCTATATTTGACCGGTCAACCGACACTATTCATCATCCATTTCCTCAAATTTTCGAAAAAACTGACCTAGGGCTTGAGAGATCTCGGATTTGAAGTGATTTCAAGACTTTTTGACACCGGATTTCATCTTCTCTCGGTAAGAGCTTCACTCCTATGCAAAAATTTTTTATTTTCACCATGGATTTCTTCTACATTAGGAAATTTTGGAAAAATTCGAAATGTGGAGAAATTACTTGGAAGAAATCCATGGAGATTGATTTAAATCGATTTTAGATGTTGTAGGAAGCCATCTTATTAATATTTGGATGTTTAGTTAGAATTTTTTGTGATTTTTATAGATCGAACGAATGGCTCCTCGACAAAAATGAAGAGTGGATTACGACACTGACCGATTCATCAATGCACGAGCACAAAATCGATATTTTGAAAATATTCAAGGAAGAATGTGCATTGCAGATCGAGTTTTCAAGAATCCAGGAGGAGAAGTGGAGCGAGTTATAAAGGAACGAGGATGGAAAAACTTCTGTTATGTTTCATATAGAGCAGCTGTGAAAATAGTAAAAGAATTCTATGCAAATTTGACAGCAATCGAGGATGCACCGGTAAAGGTACGGGGATTTATGGTTGAATTCAGCACTGCAAGAATAAACTTGTTCTATGAAGTTCTTGATCTGCATACTAGCGATTATGATACTTTCGGTATCGCGGAAGGACCTCTGGAAGAAGTTATAGACTTTCTCACTGACGGGAAAGGAGTTTGGAAGATTAAGCAGCGAGATAGGGTAAATTTCCCTCTTTCTATGTTAAATGCAATATCTAAAGCCTGGCATTATTTTATTTGCTCTACATTGTTACCCACTTATCACCATAGTGAGGTAACAAGAGATAGAGCAATTCTAAACTTCTGCATTCAGAACAATAGGAGCATCAACATAGGTAACATTATTTATAGAAATATTTTAGCCATTGCTCGAAGTGAGAGTGGAGGAGGATTGGGACATCCTGGTTTGATTTTTGCACTCGCCAACTCTCCGAAGTCGAGGCAAGAGAAGATGAGGAATGGATAGAGCCCATGAAACCTATCACTCCCACCAATATTAAGACTTATGAATCCCATGAGGGATGGAGATCGTGAACGAGGAGTTACATGCCTTCATCAAGTAGAGATATCCCCTCTACCGGTTATGATCCTCCTCGACCTACCACCCCTACCCTTCAAGATCCGATGAATGAGTTAACCTTGAGTAGAAGAAGTTTTGAGCGAGTTGGAGAGACTATGGAGAGAAGATTTGATCATCTGGATCACGGAATTGATGGATTGGAAAGGAGACATGATTACGATAGTGAATATCTCCAGCGTCATTCAGAATATGAATTTGCCTACTACGAAGCTGAACGTCGCTAAATGAGTGGTGATTTAGATGTTGTATTTCCTGAGTGCCCCGGCTATTCACAAGATTTCACTGCTCAGCCTTCTCGACTCGGAGATCGTGGAGATGACATAGCTTGAGATTTTAATGCAGAAGATTAGAGCTTTTGTTTAGTTTATTTAGTTTGTTTAGATTTGTTGTTTTGAAAACTTTATTATTGGTGTGTAATATTTCAGTACTTTCTGTGGACTATGGACTTGGTATGTTTGTTTGTTTGCTTGAGCTGTGATATTAGATTTCTTATGTGTGTTAAATTAGTTTGCAAATTTTTATGTATATAGGATGTTAGTTTAAAGTTTTTATAAGTTATGAATGTTTAACATTGTTTAGATTGTTTTAATATGTTTTAAAGTAGATTAGTTGATTGCATGTGTAGTAATAGATTAAGTTTTCAATTGTTATGTTTTATACTTATTTTAAAACTTTTCACCCCAGCATTTCTTTTAAATATTATATATGTGTGGAAGAATCTTAACAGTACAGGTTCTGTAAGTAATAAAAAGCCTGCAAAAATTTCAAAGAAAAGAAATACCTAAAGCTCAAAGGTATGATAAATTTTACTATATACTTTCCCTTTTTCTCTATTTAGTATAGATAGAAAAATTTAAGTTTGGGGGAAGATAAAAATACAAATTTAATTATTAAAATTGTTCTCAATTTCTATTTTCAAAAAATTATTATTAAATGATTTTCTATAAGTAGTTTTTCAATTCAATAAACATGAATTACTTTATTTAATTATTATATAAAGTTAAATAAAATGTTTCTAGTAATTCAGTTAATTAATGGAATAAGATATTTAGTTAAAAGGAATAAGAATATAGTAAACTATTTAAAGTAAGGAAAACTATATTCTAAAAATTGAAAATTCTTAAGTATTTAAGTGAAAAAGAAAGAATTGAAACTCAATGAAGTAAAGGCTATGAAATATATATAAAGCAAGGAAATATTTTAAGTTTCAATTTTAGGAAGAGAAATCGAAGTTCAAAATTATTAACGAGCTATCCAGATATAGTAATCCTCACTTGAAAAAGAAAAGAGAAGGATTGAAAATCAATCCAAAAAGAAAAAGAAAAAAAAAGAAAAGAAACAATATATATATATATATATATATATATATATATATATATATATATATATATATATATATATATATATATATTAAAACAAAAGGAGCAAGCATCACTCCCTACATGTTGATCTGAAATGAACGTTACAAAGGCAAACAATAAAAAAGTGAATGGAGGACCTCTAAACCTAGTGGATCCCCACATCCAAAACATAAACTACCTCAAAACTACCTAACTAAACAAATACAGACATTCTGGTTACATGTATACTAACAGAACAAATAAGCCCTTTGAGGGCCAAAAAGAGAGGAGGAAGACTAGTATCTAATGAAAGGCAGTCCTAAGTTATCACCATGGATCAAAAGCTTGAGAGGGAGGGGAATGATATTATCAGCTTTAGTGTCCTCATTGTAAGCGACACTGTGTGGCTAACCAATGAGCGGGAGAGTTGCCTTCCCTAGTGGATGAAAGCAAACTTAACCACCATGTTATCCATATGGCTCGGCATCCCGTTCATCCATCTCTCGATATACCAAGGAGCAGGTTCGATCTTGGTAATATAATTGATGCAAGCAACTAGAATCGGATTCTACCAAGCAACTCGAAGATTTTGCAAATCTTGGCAATCTTGATGGCCCAAAAGATGGCAATGAACTCGGCTTCCAAAACATCAACGACGAGATGTGGGAGCATGGAAATACAACGAGCAATGGCCCCGGTAGTCTCCGTAGATCCCACCAATACCAGCATCGAATTAGAACAACTTCCATCGCATTAACTTTAACCCATCGGGGAGGGGAAGGGTACCAAGCTACAACGAGAAAACTTTTTGTTAGCCATTGGTCTTACCCCGCAAATATCCTTGTAGTGATGGAGCTTGATAAGCTTGTGGATGTAGCCGAGACATCGGACGACGAACCTCGAAGAGGAGAGGAAACCTTCCCATCAAACTTAGCTCTATTTCTACACATCCAGAGGAACCAAACCACCGAGCAAGGGATCTCCAAAAGCCGTTCCTTATGCCAATCCACCCAGCGAGTATCCAAACTATTCCAATTTCGGATTAAGAGTGTTAATAAGTGAAACGACTAATGAGATGTTTCCGGACTTCCCGAGAGAAGAGACATTCGAAAAATAGATGGTCGACAAATTCTTCATCTCGAGAGCACAAATGGCACTGTGAAGGTCCTTTCGGACCCTTTAGTTTAAGGATGTCATCCGTAGGAATGGCAAGATGTCTCAATCTCCAACGAAAAGAAGGAGATAGAGGGGGTAAGGAATTTGCTCCAAATTTCGAGTGCTCCACTTGAACCGATCCTGTGTATAAAATTTTTGGTAAATGTAAGAAGAGAGCTTCTAAGAGCTTTTATTCTTAGTAATCAGTGTGTCCTTCGTTCAAGAGTAACATTTGTTAACTTAACTTGCTGCACTTCGCTCGGGAGTTAACAAGGTATTCGATAGCTTTGTAATTCCAACGATCATCGATCCGAAATCCTTAACAGGAGTGTGGGACTGATCAGGTTTTGGGTTGTCAGTGAGCTTAGAACCATTCCAGATCCACTGATCCAGCCAAAAGTTTATCTTGAGGAGATGCCTTATCAAAAACTGGCTTCAATGGATTCAACCTAAAGGGTAAAACTTAATTATATTTCTAAAACTTATATTTATGAATTAGTATTTTACTAAATAGTGTTTTCTTAAATTTCCTATCATCTAAATATCTTAAGTAATTTACTCTTTTTAAATATAGTCATTCCCGAAATAAATAGAAAACTAGAAATCTTAAACCTGATAACTAGATAATCTTATATCTATAAAGTTAATTTAATTACTTAGAAATATTTCTATTCAACTTTATTATAATATTATTTAAATTTAATTCATAGTATATCTGAATTGAAAAATTCTATTATAGAAATCATTATTTTTATTTACTATTAAAATTACTTGAGGACAAGTAATAATTAAGTTTGGGGGATTTTGATCACAGAAAAATTCATTAAGAAATTCATATCTATTTTTGATGAAATTGCACTTTAAAAAAAGATATTTTCTTTATTTTACTGCAGGAATGAAGATTTATAAGTGATAGAAGCAAAAAACATGAAATGGAGCAAATTTGGATCAAAAAGGAAGAAATTCATGCAAATTGAACTAAGTCACCAACGGCAAGATCGAGGCCGCCGACGGCGAGATTACTAAGGAGAATTTCTAAAGGATTTATAACTACCTCGCCGACAGCGAGCCCGAGCCCGCCGACAGTGAGCCCAAGCCAGCCGACAGCGAGCTCGAGCCCGCCGACAGCGAGATCGCGTGGTTTGAAGACCTTCTAGAAGCCCCGCCGACGGTGAGATAATTCAAAATGTAAATACTTTGAACCAGGACACTTTTTGAAGAGATGTTTAAGCACCCCTTAGACTTTTGCCTACCTCTATAAATAGAGGCCGAATTCTAGTGTTTTAGTGTGTCTCTCGAGTCTTCTGTGTGTCTATTTTAGTAAGTCTGAGTGTGTTTAGTGAGTTTATTAGTTTAATTGAGTGCTATTTAGATTGATGTACTAGAAGGAAAAGTCAAAGGAACTTCAAGGAGTCTGCTTGGAGAGGAAATTAAGATAAGTATCTTTGTTTATTGTTGTTAACTTTAAATGAAATTCATGCTTTGTTTTATTCCCATGCATTTTGAGTAGTTTTCTTAGTCTTTCTCCTTGTTTATGAAAATTATGCGAATTGATAAAATTAAATAGAAGTGCCTAATATATTAAAATAAATTGTGATAATTTTTATTTAAAACTTAATTTACTTTCAATCCGACGATCGAGTAGTTAAAATATGTTGAATTATCAACTATAGTAAAAATTACATCCAATATTCGGGAAGTCGAAAAGCTTTGGAAGGAGGGTGCAAATAAATAGGGAAATATTAATTATTGGATGTAGAATTGGACATTTTAGTGTGACGTACTAAAATATTCAATTTGGTCTAATTGTTTGAGAGTCGAAGTGTAGATGTTAGCCTTCGAGGTGAGGGAACGTGGGAGCTCGAAGTGGCAGACCGGTATCCTCCCAAGTCTAGCCGCGGATTCAGTAATCAAACATAGGATTAGTCAATATTCTTTGCACCTGGACCAAAGGGTAAAGAATAGGAATGCTCCTATTTGTCACAATACAATTTAAGAATTCTATTTAAAATCATCATTCACTTAATTTTCTAAAAACAAGGAGAATGATACTTTTCCTGAATTAGTTAAATCAACTTTATTTCATGCATTAGTTTACTTTAATTTGTTTTAGTTACTTTAAATTTCCGTCTACTAGATTAGTAAGTAATTCCTTTAAATTTAGCTGATAACAATTCTGTTAAAAACTTCCCTGTGGGATCGATAACCATGACTCCACTAGAGCCCTGTATTACTTGATACGATACGTATACTTGCGTAGAATCCACATTAAACACTCAATCATATAAATAAATATATATATATTAAAGCGGAATCAAGTTATTGGTGTCGTTGCTATAAACATAAATTGCAAACATATTAAAAAGTGGGTCAGGAGGCAACTTTTAATGGATTAAAATCTATGAAGTATCCTTCTAAATGAAATGAAGATGTGAGTTTTCAGATGGATTTAATTGAATATTTGTATAGCACCTATTTCTAATAAAATTATGAAATTAAATTACTAGAGAAAATTTTGGATGAGGAGAATAGTTTAAACTGTCAGGATGAATATATTTTATTAATTACTAATAATTCAAATGTCATTTAGGAGAGTTTTGAGATTATTGATAAAATAGAAGAAAATAAACCTCTTGTTCCTTCCAAACATGAAATTAAGGAGCCCAAATACCTAAAATATGCTTACTTAAGAAAGTTATCAACATTACTTTTTATCATATCCTCAGATTTGATTGACTGCAATAGGTAAAACTAATGTATACTCTGAGGAATTATAAGAAAGCTTTTGGATGAACCTTAGTTGATATAAAAGGGATTAGTCCCTCTATATATATGCAAAGGATTCTGATGGAAGAGAACCATAAACCCATGGTAGATCATCAAACAAGATTAAACCCAATAATGAAAGATGTCAATAAAAAGAAAATTGTAAAATGACTTGAAGCTGGTATTATATATAATATATCAGATAGTGCATGGGTTAGCCCTATTCATTAGGTTCCTAGGAAAGGGGGAGTGAGTTTCTGTTAAATAACTAAATGAAGTAATTCCTACTAGACATATCAATGGGTGGCAATATGTATCGATTACCAAAAATTCAATTCTTCCACTAGGAAATATTGCTTTCCTTTACCATTTCTGGATTAGATGTTTGATAGACTAGTCTTTCATCCATATTTTTACTTTCTAGATGAATAATCTGGGTATCATAAAATGCCTATAGCTCTTGAAGATCAATAGGAAACAAAGTTCACTAAACTTTATGAAACTTTTGCTTTTCGTAGAATGCCTTTTGGGTTATGTAATGTATCAACGACATTTCAATGGTGCATGATGAAAATTTTCTACTACCTAATTCAGAAAGGGATAGAATTTCTTATGGATGATTTCTCAGTGTTTTGGACTACATTTGACTCTTGTCAGTATCATCTTTCTAAGGTGTTAAAATGCTGTGAAGAGATTAACCTTGTTCTCAATTGGGAGAAATGTCAATTTATGGTCTCAGGTGGAATTGTTTTAGGGCATAAAATAACCGAAAAAGGCATGGAAGCAGACATAACAAAAATTCAAGTTACTGAAAATTTGCCACCACCCACTAATGCAAGGGGAGTTCGAAGTTTTCTGGGACATGCTAGATTCTATAGATGATATGTAAAATATCTTTAAAAAATTCCAAACCTCTATGCTGTCTCTTGGAAAAGGATGTACTTTTTAATTTTGATCATGAATGCCTAAAAGCCTTTAACACTCTAAAAGAAAAGATATTCGCTGCTCTTATTATTGTCTCATATGACTTATTACAAGTATCTTAAGTCTTGATACCTGCCTTATTCACATCCTCTCAACATCCTTAGAATCCTATGTTAATATCCCTTACTCAACTATAAATATCCACTTAGAAGCCCCAAGCCAAGCTGGATAATACTAGAACCTAATCTTATTATCCATCCATTGAAACTCACATATTCTCGTCCAAATTTAATCATCTAGTTTAGATCATAACTTTAGATCCTAAGGAAATCATTCATAAGAATCCTAGCCATTTACTCAACTTTAAACCACTTTCCTTAAGAGGTCTTTAAAAACAACCCAACCTAGCCTAAATTAGACTAGTTTAGGCATTCTAATCACTATACCATACTTGACCCATTATAATTTCACCCTAAACTATTTATATTATATTTATATGTTAAACTAAATATTTGAGGCATATACAATTTTATAATCTCTCCAAAAGGCCACACTTCACCATCACCCATCATAATTATTGTTGCAGTCTCCCCATTATCCTTCGGAACATGCTCTCTTGCATTATATTTATTCTAAGTAATTGAGGTCACCCCTACTTTATTCAGAAAAATGTCAAGTAAAAGTTCTTCAATAAAAGAAATAAATAAAAAAATGGAAATTTAATAAGTTATGGCCATAAATCATTAACTTATATATAAGGGTAAAAGGCCAAAATCTATCAAATCCTTGTCTTCTAACTCCACCAAATAATTTGAAAGCTACCTCAAGATCACATGCATTGTAGGCCACTCAAATTATCCAACATAGAGACACAACTTTCTCTACTTGAATCAAATCACTTATCTTTGAGGATGACTTGCTGCTACTTGGCTCTTCCAAATGAAGGGTAAAAAATACTCATTAACCATACTATGTGTAAAAAAAAATTATATAAATTATAATATGCTACCTATTAAATCTTTTTAGCTCCTCATAAAATAGTATTACATAATTTATAGCTATTAAAATGATGGCAAGAGTCATTGTGAGAACATAAGTTATAGGATTTGAGCACCTAAAGAATGGATCACCAATTAAGATTGAGATTTATTAACATTATTTTTTAGGTCAATTTGATTGTTTTTATACTCCTCTAACTAAACCTTGCTTTTACTCAAAGGGAATATTCTATCACAATTTTTGTGATATAAAGTATTCATAACTTTTGTCATAGATGACTTAATTGTCTCAAGAAAGCTAAAGAAGAGAAACATGAAAGCTAAGAAAAAAGAATGCTCAAACATATTTATACATGATCATAGCCACTTACATGTAAAATGTCACCATCAATATAAATTTTGAAGTAATTAAACTCAACACTATCTTCTCAATTGATTTACAGAAGTTATATTAATAATAAATATCTTATCAAATTCCTTTGTTTTTCTTACAACTTATTTTTATGGATTCAAGATATTGAAGGAACTAAATGTATAATCAAATATGCAATTTTAGAGTTACATGAAGGAGGCTTTGTGATCTCTTCAAAATATGGAGACACTTGCCTAAAATTCTCTTAAGGGTCATTTTCCTATGGTTCTTTAGATCACTCTCTTGAGACTTAGAGGGCACTTTGCCGATTCACATAAACTAAACAAATTGACCTAGCTACCCCTAAGGTATTCTGTCAAATGCTCGTAAGAGATATGCCTTTTCAAGAGGGATGACATCTACGATCGACAAGAAATTTGAAGCACTCATTAAGGTAATAGCCCACGTGAATTATATTGATCTTATCATATATTTATAACAAATATGTTATGTAATTATTTTTAGCTCACATTGTCACATCTCCTATATTTCCCAAAATATTAAGGAAAAGACACCCAATATTGTCTTTCCTAAAAAGGTAAGGAATCACCTACACTTATCCCACCCTCGCCCCTCCTTCTCCTTGAGATTTTACAAGAACCTCATGATTTCTGTAAACAAGGTTTAGGTATTGCCAAATATGAACTTTGATCAGACAACAAATGTTAAGACGAATTGCTTTAAGGTCGATTTATAAAGTTGAGAATAAGAGTAATTCGAATGAAGTTTTTCATGAAATTGAAGTGTCTGAGATCTAGTTTGTTGTAATCAAGCTTTGTTGGTATCATAAAGGTTAGGATTGATTGCATATTTTTTAAAAATTTTAACACAATACCATATAAGTAATTATAATGTCATATAAATAATGCATGCCAATAGTAACACATTTGTGTAATTTTGTGCTAAATATTAGCACAATATTTTTCTTCTTCTGATTGTTATAAACATTAATGTCAAAAAACACAATCTTAATCATTTAAACAAGAGTCATAATTTAGTTTTAATTAATATGAAATGAAGGTGATGTATTTATTTAACTATATTCATAATGTTTCCTATTGTCTTACTCTAATAATTACTTCGATATTAAAGTTAAAGTGATTTGTATTTGTACGTATTACAAAGTTCTAATGTATTTACATTGTATTTTTTAATACTTACTTTTTGTGGTTCTAAACTTGCCAAACTATATATATATATATATATATATATATATATACATAAACAATAATTCAATAGAGAAACTATTTTAAGACGAATTGCATTTTGGTCAAAAGTAGCGTGTGTTACTCAAATCTACCTCCAATAATTCTCATCATACGCAATGTGTTTTAGATAATAATTTTATTATAATCTAGTTATGATGCACACTAAATTAGAAAGAAGTCACATTTTTCAGTATACATGTGGGCAGTGTTGATAACAATGGCTGTAGGGATTATAGTGCAAGCAATGCGAAATATTAGTCTTAAAATATAAAAAATTCAAATATATATATATATATATATATATATATATATATATATATATATAAAACCTTTATTCAAAAAGAGTCAATACATCTAACATAAGGGATGTGAAGTAAATCCCCATGTAAAAGAGAATTGAAAAAGGGAAAAGAAGAACAATTGGAACTATAAATAACATCTCTAGATGAAGAAGCCATAGTTGCTAGCCAATTAGCAGGTTGATTGCCCTCTCTATAAATATGACTCTTCTTAAAATCACATCATCTGCATAAGTAAGATGACTAATTAAAAGAGTAGATCTGTGTTGGTATTGAGTAAAAGGATGAGAAAGTTGCATTTGATTCAGCATTTTTTAGAGATAGTCAAAGACAAGAATGAAGATATAAGGGGACAATGGATCTCCTTGTCTAATACCCCTACCGTATTGAAAAAAACCATGACGAGCCTCCATTAATCAACGACACTATGGTAATTGTTGCTAAGCCATCTGGAAATGAGAGAACAAAAATTGGAACTAAAACCTCTATCAGCCAGGACATTTAGAATAAAGGTCCAACTGATGGAATCAAAAGCTTTGGCCAGATCCAATTTGAAAATGATATTAGCACCTCTGCAATGTTTGTCAATATCAACAAGAAGTTCTTGTGCTAAAAGAACATTATCACATATACTTCTTCCTTTTATAAAGGCACTTTGGTTTTCAGATATAATGTCCCCCAATAAAGGTTGTAGTCGAGCTACTAAGATCTTACTAATAATTTTTTAGAAAGTAGAGGTTAAGCTAATAGGTCTGAAATCATGCCAATTAGATTTGCAATTATTCTTAGGCAGCAGAACAATAGTAGAAGAAGAGAAATATTTGGGAAGCTCAGATCCTTGAAAGAAGCTTTGCACTGCTGAGACTACATCAGATTAAATAACTATCCAATTTTTGATATAAAAGTCAGATGTAAACCCATCTGGTCCAGCAGCCTTGCTGCCATCTATTGAATGAAGAGCATCAAAAACTTCTTTAGCATCAGGTGGTTGAACCAAAGAGTCCATATTCACATTACTGAAATTTGAATCAATAAGTGATGGAGAGTAGGCAGTGGAGTCAATAGGTTGAAAAGAAAACAGTTTGTGAAAGTAATCTATAGCATCTTCAGCAATCTCTTTGGTTGTACAAAGCCATTTATTATTAGCAGATTTCATTCTCAAAATAGCATTAACAGACCTTTTGTATTTAATAGAAGCATGGAAAAACTTTGAATTTCTGTCACCATGTTGAAACCAGTTGACAGCAGCTTTTTGTTGTAGCAGTAATTCTTCATTCTGAATAGCAGTTTGCAATCTTCTATAGGCTTCATTAAGATTAAAATCAGATTCAGGACCATCAGCAACAAGGATTTCTAAAGCATTTACCATAGCTTCAGCTTCAATAACTTTCTGATGAACATTCCCAAATACATTCCAGATATTATTTTTTTTAATCCAAATATATTTGGTAGATCGTGCCCAAAGAATAGAGCGTTGGACCGAGGAGAGGTGATCGAGAGAGGGAGATAAATGATAGAGAGAGCGAGAGGAGGAGTTCCCCGGGCTGGGCCGGGAGAGGGGGGGGTGGGGGTGGTGCAGGCTCGTGGACTCATTTTATTCTATAAAATTAGATGTTACAAATGAGGGATGCCCCCCAAACATCTTGAAGCCCTCCTATTATAGAAGATATGAGTGATAAAAAATTTACAATAATTACATATTTGGTTATGCTTTGAAGGGGGAAGCAAATGATATTTTATTGATTTTTATTTCGACCGTTGGATCGTCATGAGATCGATGCAGGCTGTCAGATCCTTATTTCATTGTTTTGGTTCTGATGACATTCATTACATGAAAATTTAAGTAGCTTATATGTGAATTTCCTGAAGAAGATGATTGCTTTAACTTGGCTATCCGAGTGGCCAAAGGTGAATGTTGGTCGGCCGACTGAAATGAGGTAGCCAAGGGAGAGAGTTTGTTCAATTTACTGAAGTGAGGTGGCTAAAGAAAGATCTTGGCCGGTCAACTGAAGTGAACTGACCGACTACTATATTGCCTCGCGATTTGTCCAAGCCATTTTTGAGTATGCATATTAAGTTTTCTAATTTTCTTGCTCTTTGATACTGATAAATACAATAAAGACAAGCAAATTTATTAAATCAAACAAGTCTTGAATACATAATTTGCTAATGATATTCCTTACTGGGCATTTTTCGCGCTTGGTTCAGGTATCTTTGTTGTCGTCTGTTGATTGACATTATGACATTTTTCTTGTTGGAAGGAAGTTGTCAAATTTCGATGGTAGGTCAAAGGAAAATTTGGTCATAAAAGAAAGAGTTGGCTGTTGGACGAAAAGTTTATGGGCTGCTCGCCCCAGAGGGGAATCTTGTTGTTGCTTGCCCTAGAGAAAATTCTTGCAGTTGCTCGTTCTAGATGGGAGTCTTAGAGTTGCTCACTTTCGAGGGGAGTCTAAGACTTGCTCGCCCTAGAGGGGAGATTTGGTGATGCTTGCCCAAAAGGGGGTTGTTGTAGTTGCTCACCCTAAAGGGGAGGCTTGCTTGCTTCGGAAGGTGGACTTAAAGATGCTCGCCTCGGAGGGAGTCTTGCTTGCCTCAAAAGGGGTTCTTAGAGATAATTACCGCGGAAAGGTGGGTGTGTGGGGTGGGGGGGGGTTCTCACTTCCCTCAGGAGCTCTCAGAGATGCTTGCTCCAATAAGGACTCTTAGAGTTGCTTGCCCCGAAGGGAGTCTTGTAGTTGCTCACCTCGGAGGGGAGACTTGTAGTTTTGCTTCCAATCAGACACTCTTGGTGTCTTTGTCGGTTATTTCATTATGTCTTTGACCAATAGAATGCTCTTGACATCGCTGTCAGTTGTTTCATTAAGCCTTTGACCTATCAGAGGTCCATGGTGTCGTTTTTTGTTATTTTTCATGCTTCTGACCACTCAACTCACTTGGCATCATTGTTAGTCTTTCTACCTGGGTTCTAGTTCCCCGAGTGCTAGAAACAAATTAACTGAGATGTATGCAAGTGAGTATATAAAGGCATATAAATTGACTGGTATATGAAAGTATGTAAGAATTGAGTCTTATGTAAATCTTCCGTATATGGAAATGGCTGACCATAGGTGTAGGCATCTGGGGTGGCTAGTCAGATGGTTGTTTGTTGGAATAGTGATTCTCTTCAAAGAATGCCACAAAGATATTGACAATCTTAAATGGTTGCCGTATAAAAGTCATACATAAACTTTATGATAAGGTCTTACATGAAGAATAACATGAAAGACCCTAATAGATGTTATGAATTTATGGTGGTTGGTTATAAGTGATAAAAGATGAGCTCATCACTCTACAAATACATGCAATTCTTAATTATAATATATCCCACGATTGCAAAAAAAAAAGGAGAGGAGTGAGAAATGCGAGAGGTTTTTGCGATATATTTTCCACACAAAGTGGATGATAACTTAAGGGTCACTAACCATAAACCTAATATAAAACAAAGGGAATCTTATCAAGTAAATCGAACACTAGTCTTTTACTATGGTTACAACAATCAAAATATGAAGGTACATTTAATTGACTTTTATGGTCACTTCCAATGATAGCATTTCATTTCTAATTGTAATAATTCATCGGAATATATATATATATATATATATATATATATATATATATATATTTTTTTTTGCACCAATAATAATATTATATTAAGATGAAGAGTTGGTACATCTAACATGAGGAATCTTCATTAAGTCCCCATGTACAAGAGAACTAAATAAAGGAAAGCAAGAAATATCGAACTACAAATTACATTAAAGGAAGTAGAGGCGAGTAGATGCAAGCCAATTTGCAGGCTGATTTCCTTCTCTATAAATGTGAGACCAAATAATGTGCATTGAATTAGTGATAGCCTTGATCTTTTTTATCCAAATATGAAGGAACCAAGGTATTGCTGATTTACGTGTCAAAATGCTGTAACAAAAGCATGGAATCAAATTCAAAATGAAGAAATTTTAACTTCGGTTTTCAGCAATCTTTAAACCCCAAAAGACGACAATAATTTCAGACTTCAAGTGCGAACGAAGCCATGATAGGGGCAGCAAAGAACCATAGACATTTTCCTTTATGATCCCCGCAAAGACCTCCAATTCCGGTAGAGGAAGATTTGAAGTCGCCATCCGTATTAATCTTCGACCAAGGATGCATAGGAGTCTTCCATTGTACTAAAACAAATTTCCTTTTCTTCCGAGACCGAGAAGGAGCAATTAAATTCTGCACTTTACCGAGATAGGTCCAACAATTTAAAATAATAGATTTAGCGAGAAAACATGACATTAAGATGTCCGATTTCATTTCGAGCTAACCAAATGAACCGAGAAAATAGCCAAAGGAATGTAGTAATAAGACAAATCCTTCCAATCCCGCCAACAAGCATCAATAGATGACCACTTAAAAAAGTTTCCATTTTTTCCTAATAAGGACAGAATCTCCTTCCAGATTTGTTGAATCCGATTGCAATTAAGAAAGATATGGAATAAAGATTCCTCCTCAATAAGACAAAAAGGACAAATAGAAGGTCCTCTAAGACCTTTAAGCTTCAAAATATCATCAGTAGGAAGTAGTTTCTTGAATAACTTCCAACAAAAGAAGGACATGGATGGAGTGATATATTTATTCCATAATTTATTTCCCCAATCATTCTTCTGCCAGCTTGTTTAATACCTCTACCAGAAGAGAAAAAACCATGGCATTCCCCATTTATCATAACACTATAGTAATTGTTGGTAAGCCATTTAAAAATCAAATTGCGAGAAATCAGCTTTGAAACCCCTTGCCTCCAATACCTCGATAATGAATTTCCAACTAATTGTATCAAAAGCCTTGGCCAAATCTAATTTAAAAATAATGTTAGAGCCTCTACAATTTCCGTCCAGGTCATTTAAAAGCTCTTGAGCCAAAAGTACATTCTCACTAATACTTCTCCCTTTTAAGAATGCAGCTTGATTTTACGAAATTAAATCATTGAGCAATGGTTGTAATCGGCCACAATAACCTTACTTATGATCTTAGAAAAAGTGGAAGTTAAACTAATTGGCCTAAAATCGGACCAAGAAGCTTTCATAGTATTCTTAGGTATCATAATTATAGTAGAAGAAGCAAAATATTTAGTCGATTGAATACCATGGAAGAAACTTTTCACGACGAGCAGTAATATACGATTTAATAAGATACCGAATTTTTTATAAAAATCAGGTGTGAACCCATCCGGTCCGGCAATCTTATCACTTTCCATAGAGTTAATGGCAATAAAAATCTCATGGTCATTAGGAGAAGCGAGCTAAATCCGGAGATTGAGAGATGTTCCTGAATCGGAAAACATAATGCTGAGAAAAAAGATTAGATTTGGTGGCACAGGCGACAAATAATTCTTTGAAATGGGAAACGGCATTCTCTGCAATATCCTTAGTACTTAACGGACATCTATTATCCAATGTCTTAATTTGAAGAATGGTATTAACGAGCTCTTCTGTGTTTGATAATAGCATGAAAAAATTTGGAGTTTACGTCCCATGGTGGAACCATTTTGCGACAGATTACATTGCGAGAAAAACTTCCTCTTGATGAATAGCAGCTTTAAGGTTGGCCATTGCAACGAGTTAATTGTTGTTCGAAACCCTCCCATTCTCTACCTCTTTCTCCACAGGCATAAACCATAGCCTCGGCGAAATGACTTTTTGTTGAATATTACCAAAAACGATCCGGTTCAAGATTTAAGTTCCTTAGCTAGTCTTTTCTGTAAAAGCCACAATTTAACAATAGGATTTGGAAACCCATTTAGAGGAGCACACCAATTTCTTTCAATTAGTTTACGAAATCGGGGTGTTCGGACCATACATTGAGATATGCGAAAGAGTTAACTTTAACCACGGAAAAAGGAGCACGACAAATGAGCGATGGAGAATGATCGAACCAATTCTAGCCGGATGTTTAACTTTAGAGATAGGGAACATGTTAATCCAAGATTGATTAACAAGTATTCTATCAAGCCTTTCATATAAGGAACCTCTCTTCCAAGTGAAAGGAGAACCTTCAAAACCAATGTCGATAAGCTTGGCAGTATAAATGTCCCGAGTAAATTTTAACATGTCATTTAGATTGGGATTCCTGCCACCTTTTTTCTCACTAGGGTGAGCAATGCAATTGAAATCTCCACCCACCATCCAACCTTCGGACATTGTAGAACTAATCTTTTGAATTTTATCCCAAAGGTCCAATCATGTCATTTGGAAGAGAAGCAGACATATACAAATGATGCAAAACCTTGAAAATGATCAATACGAAAATGGAAATGTAAAATCCGAGGATGATCCGAGAAGAACATTCGGTAATAATTCTTTTCTATATAATATCCGGATCTTATTAGAACAATTAGATAAGAAAGAAAAACCGGGAAACTTTACGGTGAATCTACCAAAATTAGATTTCACCAAGGGTTCCAAAATCACAATCACCCGGAACTTGTGAATCCTGTTTAAACTCGGAATTCTATTAAGGGAGCCGGGATTGGCCACTCCCCTAATATTCCAGCATATGAACTTAATCATGAAGTAATTCTTCCACTTCTAGTAAGCCTAGAAGAAGAAGGGATAATGTTGGATTCGGATAAGGCCGATAAATCAGCGAGTTTTCTTTTTCTTTTTAGACTTTTGGATCAACCAATCATCCTTGAGTTCATTAACGAACTGAATCAAGATTATCGAAAGGAGGTCGTTAACTCATTTTGGGAAGCATTTTGAAATATAGGATAATCAACGAGCATGGGGGTAGTTAAAAGCTGAATTATATTGTATATTATTTGAATGTTTCACATTACTTCCAACAGGATCCATAAGCTGTACTTCCATTATCCAAGTCGGAAGAATTCTCGGATTGGATAAGAGCTTTCTGCATAAGTAAACCCGAATTATCAACGGGATCTAACACTTCCAAAACGGGAATGTTTGTAACGGGTTCATTATCGGTGAGAACATCTTCTTCGGGAATCCTTGACAAGGATGTATTGGTAATTACGGAATCGGATATAGATAGGTTAAAATTAGAAACCACATTAGGAATTGAGGGAAAAGCCGCTAGTAACGAGCGGGAACATCAACGACGAGAATCCATAGCCCCCATTACAACGAGCGGGAGGATTGATAGCAGTTAATCCAGTATTCATATCTGCAGAAGCCTTAGGACCCATTTCAATAGCAGGAGCATCAATATGTAATTCAGCAGGTACAGCAGGAACTACATCAGATATAATTTTGCCTTCAGTAGAATTGTTCATTTTGGCAATAGGCCTAAGATTAGGATGAATCCTATAACGAGTTATCCTTATTATGACCAAACATCTTGCAATTACCACAATATGCGAGCCTTTGTTCTATAACTAATTGCTGCCAATAACCATTATGAGGGGATCCAAGCCAAATTTCCTCGACATCGGGAAGAGTAATGTCCCTTTCAACAAGGATCCTTGCTAAAGAAGGTCTAGACAAATTGAAAGTAGAGATATCCAATTTAAGAGGTTTCCCGATGCGAGTACCAATAGCATATATCACTTGGTGATTGAAAAATTGTAATTTCGGATTAGGAATTCTATACCAACTGGAATAATAGGAGCTTCTTGATTAGAATCAAAATCGGGAGACCATTTCAAGATTTTCATATATTTACCATCCAACATCAAGAATTTTTAGAGAACAAATTGGCATAGTCATCTTCTTTAGAAAGCTTTATCATTATGTGTCTTCCATCAAACAACCCGACTTTCCATGAGCCGGCTAACTTCAAATCTTCAAAACATTTCCTTATTCTCTCCATCTTAGGGTGTCCATATTGAAACTTCCCCACAAGAGTAAATTGATGAACTTCCACCAAAGAAGCAAGTTCGAGTCGGTGAAAATCAAGGCGGGTTTACCTCCCTTCTTGCTAACTTGTTTGATAAAAGGGCAATTACCCCTACCCGCGGCGAGTCTCATGATAACAATGGGGAAAAACCAACTTATCGATCAAATCTACAGCGAGCATTAACCACATCCACAAAAGAAGTCTTGCCGGGAATATCAAAAGAAGAGGAATCGGCCATGACAGTAAAATATGAAATTCGAGAAGCGAATTTCAAGAACCCGAGATATCGAAACGAAGCTTAAAATTCGGAGCTTCTCTCTCCGAATTCAAGAAAAACACCAACCAAGTAGAAAATGAAGAATGAATTCAAAAAACGATTGAATTCAATCCAGGAAAAGATCAAGAAAAGAACTTAACCCAAAGACCAACAAGAATCTCGGAATTTGAAAATTTAGAACCCAAATTAAGAAAACCAAAATCAGGAGAGTGGATGAAAGGAAATAGCAAGGATCAAACAATCAAGACTAAAACAGAAATGAAAGAAAACGATGATCACCTCAAGAATCCTTCCTAAAAATCTGGAACCATATATATATATATTATCATAAATTGGTCGGGTATAAGTGTGTGTGTGTGTGTGTGTGTGTGTGTATATATATATATATATATATATATATATATATATATATATAGACACACACACACACACACACACACACACACACACACACACACACACCTATACCCGACCAATTTATGATAATAAAATCAATTTTAAATGAATTGTATAGTCATCATTTGTTCCATCCCCATTACCAAATCTTTGTTAGTTTCCATGTTCTATTGATGTTGTTAATGGCTTGGTAAATTTGAATTAAGTAGTAGTTTTTTGAATTCAGGGTTCATTTTCGACTATACTAAATAGAAGATATAAATAAATAAGTACATACAAGGATTGGGTGGCATGTATGAAAAAATATAAAAAATGGAATGGGTGCTGCGAATGTATATAAGACTTTCCTGTTTTCTTCCCCCATTGTTTCAGTTTGAAGCAGGGTGGTTGGCCAAGTGGTCAACCGGAGTGTTGGGCCAACCGGAGTGCTGGGGTGGTTAAAAAAAGGTAAGAGACAGTGACAAAAAGAGTCGTGTGGCCGAGGTGGTGGCTCGGGTAGGTAGATGCAAAGCGATAGATTTATAGGATAGTTTAGGAAGTCGTTAAGGCCCTCCACAAGATTTGTGACATCCCCTACCTCTCGCTCCTTTAGCATCTTAAAATAACTATTCTTGTTTGAGCATCCCCCATTTGACTCTTCCTTGTCCAACCTTGAAACATAAATTTTGAATTCCTAACAATGAAACCCATGATTATTATCAAGAGTCTTCTTAAGTGACTTCTGTCTTTTAATATGTAACTAATTATATGGGCTTGCCTTTATAGGGAATTAAGAACCCTGTAAAATAAATTGTATCAAATCATCAATATTAGATAGGGGAACCTGTCAGCCACATAAAGGTTCACAGACCAAATGGATATAATGAAATATTTAGTTTATATAATTTAACCCACTTTCAAGTAGTATGTCCATCACTTGGGAGGGTATCTTACTTGTGGTGTTGTGCTCGATTACATAAACTATTGAACATATGAGATCTATTGGTCTCATTTTTTAAAATTAAAATACTATTTTAAAATTAAAAATTATAAGTGTATTAAATTACATTATTTTTAAAGCACTCAAGTAATCCCAAAAGGTGACTGACAGAAGTGAAAAACAAAATAAAAAGGCATGACTCAAACCTCATAAAAGAATGTCCTGTATAGAGAAATAGAAAAAAAAAGACAAAAAGAAAATATCAAAATCAAAGTCTTTCCTTCGGGATGAGCATTCCAAAAAATAAATCTCTCTCTCCAAGCCTCTCCTTCGAGATGAGCAAACAAAGATTCCTCCAAGCCTATCCTCCAAAATGAGCATTTCTATATCTCTTTCTCTCTATTTAAAGGCTCTCCTTTAGGATGCACAGAAAGTACAACCCCCACCCCTTTCATACTCAACCTTCGTAAACCTTCAAAATTCATCTCAAATCTTGATCCGAAAGAAGCAATGGAGGTGGTTCCCTACTAAAAAGCTACAAGGTTCGTAAAAAGTACCATGCAAATCACTTAACTAGCAAGTCTCAATGGTTGCCCCCGTGAAGGCAACCACAAGATCCATTTAAAACCTGACAAAATGTGTAGCTCGCCGAAGGTGAGGTTCTGAAAAGGTTATACGTATGGGCAAAGAGTGGGACATGTTTGGAAAAAAAATATTATCTAAATATCTAAAAGAAATATTGATTATTCTCTCCAAAAATCTTAGCACTAATTAATGATCCTTTTCAAAAGATGTGTTAACTAATGGCTAACAAAAAGAATGCTCAAAATTTTATTTTCCAACTTCTGGCTTACGAAATAATGAAAAACTTAGGGGCTTCATGTATAATAAAAAAACGTAACCAATCAAAAGATACAAACGTCAGAATATCTTCAGAAGTCCACTCTCCCGTCAGTCAACCACTCACTGTTGGCCACATGTTGCAGCCTGATAGTGACCCGACCCACAATTACGCAGTAAATTAATTTCCAAAAGATGGCCAAAAACTTGACCCTATTTATAAATAGCGACTAGTGTGAAAAAATCTTAAATGATATAAAAATTAGAAAATATTTTACACACTAGGGGTACTACGCAAGTATACATATCGTTTCAAGTAATATAGAGTTTTCTTTAAAAACCCCAGTATCGATCCCACGAGGAAGTAAAGTAAGAGGTCTTTAGTCAAATTCTAGTCTACTTCAATTACTTCTTAGGTTGGAATGTCAATTAAAAGTGTGTTTTATCTAGCAACTACTCCTAAATGTAAGTGTTAAATGTAATGGTAACTATAACTAAATGCAAATAATAATTCTAAATATAACCCTTTTTGGATGAATTGGTTTGGAGAATTTTGAGGTAATAAAAACTACTATTATTATGTAATGAAATAGATAATGTATAGGAATGAGATGTATTTAATATTGTATGTGCCAAATATGAGCAATCCTATTCTTTACCCTTTGGTCCAGGTATAAAGAATATTGACTAATCCTATGCTTGATTGCTGAATCTGCGGTTAGGCTAGGAGGATACTGACCCACTTTTGATTTTATACTTACAAAAATATGTTATTGATATTGGCAACGACACCAAAAACTTGATCCCGCACCAAATATATGTATTTACACTGATGATTCTTTTATGAAAATTATGATTTATAATGTGGATACTACGCAAGTATATGTATCGTTATCATATAATAAAGGGCTCTAATGGAGTCCAAGATATCAATCCTATAGAGAAGTTAGAGAATTTCAAAGACAAATTAAAGTAGACTTACTTACTAAGCTAGTATACGGAAATTAAGAACACTTATACTAAAACTATTGCTAAAAAAAGTTTAAATGTAAGATTCTAATTTAGAAAAGCATCTTTCTCCTTGTTGAGAGAATTAAGTGAATGATGAATTAAAGTAGTTTAAAGTTTGTATTGTGCCGAATAGGAGTATTCCTATTCTTTACCCTTTGGTCAGGGTGCGAAGAACATTGACTAGTCCTATGTTTGATTGCGAATCTGCGGTTAGGTCGGGAGGATACCGGCTGCCACTTCGAGCTCCACGTTCCCCTCGCTCGAGGGCTAACATCTACACTTCAACTCTCGAACAATAGGACCGAATTGAATATTTTTAGTACGTCGCACTAAAATGTCCGATTCTACGCCCGATAGTTAATATTTCCCTATTGATTTGCACCCTCCTTCCAAGGCTTCAGACTTCCTTGAATCTCAGATGTAATCTTTACTATAGTTGATAATTCAACATATGTTAACAAATCAAATGGCCAAATTGAAAGTAAATTAAGTTTTAAGTAAAAGATTATCACAATTTTTATTTAATAATTTTAGACACGATTACTTTGATTCGTCACTTCACATAATCTCAACAACAAGGAAAAAGACTAAGGAAACTACTCAGAAAGCATGGGAAAAATAACACAAAGCATGGATTTCATTAAAGTTAATAAACAATAACAAATATACTTATCTTAATTCTTCTCCCCAAGCAGACTCCTTGAAGTTCCTTTGACCCTTCATTCCAGTACAGCACACTTAATTAAACTCACTAAGACTCTCTGATTTACACTCCAACACAAATGAACACTAATTGACTTTAAAACTACACCAAAAGACACCAAAAATGACACTAAAGGGACAGAAATCATCTCTATTTATAGAAGGAGTCAAATCTTCAAAGGTTGCTTAAGCACCTCTTCAAAAAGCATCCAGATTCATTGTATCTGGCTCTTTTCAACTGTCTCGTCGTCGGTGCGCTAGATCTCGCCGTCGGTGGGCTTCTAGAAGGTGGGCTAACCGCGTCGACCTCACTGTCGGTGGGCTCTTTATAATATATTAAAACATTCTCTGGAAAATCTCGTCGTCGGCAGCCTTGATCTCGTCGTCGGCGGGATAGTTCATTTTTCATCAAATTGAGTCATTTTTGCTCCAAATCCGCTTCTTTTGTGCTTTTTGCTTTCAGTACTTATAATTCTTCATTCCTGCAATAAAACAAAGAAAATAACTTTCTTTAAAGTGCGATTTCATATAAAATTGGTATGAAATTCTTAATACATTTTCTAGTGATCAAATTCCCCGAACTTAAGTATTACTTGTCCTCGAAGTAATTTTTATACTTAATAAAAGTAAATGATTATTTGTAATAAAACTTTTAATTCAGAAAAAATATGAATTAAATTTTAATAAATATTATAGTAAAGTTTAATAGAAAT
Organism: Papilionanthe hookeriana x Papilionanthe teres; assembly: GCA_022702705.1. Taxonomy (NCBI): domain Eukaryota; kingdom Viridiplantae; phylum Streptophyta; class Magnoliopsida; order Asparagales; family Orchidaceae; genus Papilionanthe; species Papilionanthe hookeriana x Papilionanthe teres. The sequence continues at coordinate 54,434,458 of CM040438.1, read as the reverse complement.
ATTTTTAGATAATTAAATTAACTCTATAGATATAAGACTATCTAGTCATCAAGCTTAAGATTTCTAGTCTTCTATTTATTTCAAGAATAACTATATTTGTAATATTAAATTACTTAAGATATTCAGTTGATAGGAATTCATGAAAACACTATTCAGTAAAATACTAATCCATAAATATAAGCTTATAAATATAATTGAGTTTATCCTTTTGGTTGATACGAAAGAAGCCAATTTTTGATAAGGCATCTCCTCAAGCTTCTCCTCACTTATATTTATTATTTTATTTTTCTTTTCAGGGATTGATTTTCAATCCTTCTTTTACTTTTCCAAGTGAGGATTACTGTATCTGGATAGCCTGTTAATGATTTTGAACTTCATTTTCCTCTTTCCTAAATTTGAAACTTGAAATATTTCCTTACCTTATATGTATTTTATAGTTTTTACTTCAAGAGTTTTAATCTCTTCTTTCTCAATTAAATACTTAAGAATTTCATATTTTAAAATATAGTTTTCCTTACTTTAAATAGTTGACTATATTCTTATTCTTTTATACCAAATATCTTAATCTACAAAATTAGTTTAATTACTAAAAATATTTTATTCAACTTTCTTATAATAATTAAATAAATTAATTCTTGTTTACTGAACTAAAGTTACTACGGAAAATCATTTTTATAATAATTTTTTTGAAAATATAAAATGAGAACAATTTAATAATTAAATTTGTGTTTTTCCTCCCCCGAACCTAAGTTTTTCTATCTAATCATATAGGGTGAAAAGGAAATAAAATGTAATATTTAAATCATACATTCGAGCTTTAGGTATTTCTCTTTTTGAAATTTGCAGGTTTTCTTCATTACTTACTTAACCTGTACTGTTAGTATCTTTTTACACATAATATTTAAGAAAAATTGCTAGGTAAAGAAATTTTTGAAATAAGTACAAAATACTAACACGACTTATATTTAATCTAACTGCTTAAACATACAATTGCTTATTCTATTTTGAAATTACAATAACGAGTTTGAAATATTAAAATAAACTAACTAATTTCAACAACAAAATTCCACAATTTAATATTACATCACAATCAGTTCATAAACTAAACATCCATTTTAAAGTTCCACAGAAATCGCATAAACAATCATCCAACATAACAATTAAAGTTCATAATTAAAACGACTTAAAAAAATAAAAATAAACATCAAATCTAAAATCTAATCTCCTAAATCAAAATCCCAAGCCACGTCATCGCACGCTCGATGCGGAGTAGAGTGAGTCGATATTGAATGTATCGAGGCACTCGGGGAATACAACATCGAGTTCTCCTCTCCTGTAGCGACTCTTAGCGGCGTAATAAGCTCTCTCATAATCGAGTGTCTGCGGAGATACTCGCTTGTCATAATCATGTCGCCTCTCCGAACCTCCCGATCCTGTGATCGATATGCTCCGATTTCTCTTCTATCTTCTCAAATCTCTTTCTCTGCAGGGTCATCTCATTCATCAGATCATGAAGGGTAAGGGAACTGTAAGTAGGAGGGTCATAACTTATAGAGGGAATATCTCTACTCAAAGAAGGTATATAACCCCTTGTTCCAGATATCCATCCTTCGTGGGATTCATAGGTTTTAATATTAGCCGGAGTAATGGGTTTCATAGGCTCCACCCATTCCTCATCACCTCTCGCCTCTACCCCAGATAATTGGCAGAGTGCATAAATCAGACCAGGGTGTCCTTGTCCTCCTCCGCTCTCACTTCTAGCAGTGGCTAATATATTCTTGTAAATTACATTTCCCACATTAATACTTTTCTGATTCTAAATACAGAAATTCAAAATTGCTCTATCCATTGTTACCTCACTATGGTGATACGTGGGTAACAGAGAAGAACAAATAAAATAATGTCAGGCTTTAGACAACACATTCAACATAGAGAGAGGAAAATTTACCCTTTCTCGTCTGCTTGATCTTCAAATTCCTTTCTCGTCGGCGAGAAAGTCTATCACTTCTTCCGGTGGTCCTTCCATAGTACCAAAAGTATCATACTCATTGGTGTGCGAGTCTCGTACTTCATAAAATGAATTGATTCTAGCGACCTCGAAATCGACAAAAATCCTCTCACCTTGATTGGTGCATCTTCATCGATTGTCGATTGGTATAGAATTCTTTAACTACTTCCACTGCAGCTCTATTTGTGGTGTAACAGAATTTCTCCCATCCTCTTTCCTTGATCATTCGTTCCACTTCTCCTCCTGGATTTTTAAAAACTTGATCTTGAATGCATTTCCTGGCTTGAATGTTCTGATAATATCTTGACTGTGCCCTTGCATTCACAAATCGGTTTTCATCGTAATCCAATCGTCTTCTTTATCGCGGAGCCATTTTTTTCGATCTATGAAATTCACAAAAATCTTAACTAATCTCCAAAATATCACTAAAATGGCTTCCTAATGTTATTAAAATCAATCTAAATCAAATTCCATGAATTTCTTCCAAGTCTTTTCTTCACATTTCAAAATTTTCCCAAAATCCTTAATGTAGAAGAAATTCATGGTGAAAATAAAAAATTTTTACATAAGAGTGAAGCTCTTACCAAGGGAAGATGAAATTCGGCGTTAAAATGTCTTGAAATCGCTCCAAATCCCAGATCTATCAAGCCCTAGGTCAGTTTTTCGAAGTTTTGAGGAAGGGGATGATGAATAGTGTCAGTTGACCGGTCAAAATATAGTATATTTTGCGATCTCACTGTCGGCGAGAAATTTCTCACCGTCGGCGAGCTAATTAATTCACCAAGGCCAAAGTTTCGGGAAAATCTCACCGTCGACGGGGTCGATCTCGCCGTCGGCGGGATTTCCAAATTTTAAAAATTTTTATGTTTTCAATTATGTTAAATTTAATTAAGCCTTGTTCTAATGTTCGGTCACTTAATTTGATATATTTTTCTAAGATTATATATTCTACTGACTCATATAAGGTTTACACAACACAAACATTATAACTTTTATAAATGAAATCCATGAACTTACAAACTTCAAATACCACAAAACTAACAATTGACTTAGCAAATTAACCAAAACGCATCTAACTCAGCATTGCAATCCATACCACTGTACTATAAATGCTGAGAGTAAACGAACAACATACAATCTCATATAAACAGAGATTAACTTCGTAAAATCCAAATTATATTAAAAACTAAGTTCAAATCAACACACATAAATAAAATAAGGATAAATCTCTGCTACTCATTGGAATACGAACTAACTTCTTTCTCGATATTCCCGATAAATCGTAAGTGCACAAATAGATTGTAGAAAGGCTCGAAGGGGAATTCTTACGTAGAATCTTCTTCGATCCATCCCTTCGTCTTAACGGTCGTATGAAACTTGCCTCCGGATGTCTCGAATGATCGAAATGCTCCTTCATTCTCCGAGTATATGCGATCGAATAAATTAGAGATATTATCGATAGAATTCATCACATTCTGTAATTCCTTCTCCAATCCTTTAATTTTTCGTAGAATCAGGTTTGTTCTATCAGTCAAAGGCCTGATTAAAGGATTGTTTTGAGATGCTTGATCAGAGATAATTGTTATACCATCATTGTTATCCAAATTAGGAAACATATCTATTGGATCTAATGGTTTCCAGGGTAACAACACTTTTTCCCAAGCTTCGTAGGAAACTTGGTACTGACTACATAAAGCAAAAATTGTTGATGGGTGTCTGAGTCCATGAATCGATCCATTCACAATTAACCCTAATGCAGACTTCACAATGATAGATCCAACATCGATAGGTAATCCAGATTGAATACAGTAATTTAAAATTACGCATTCCTTCGAGACTTTATTTACCCTCATAGTGGGTAATAACTTCGACGAAATAAAGAAATGCCAATGCTTTGAGACAGGGTTAAGAAGTGACGCAGAAAAACTTACATACCCGTCTTCTCGTATTTCCCAGTCATCAGGTTCGTCGGTCAAATAACCATATATCTCGTTCAAGTTGTATCTTGTCAGAACAAAATTTGAATAATGGCAAACAGGGGTATTTTCAATCAAGTATAATTCATTGATTCGAGAAGGAGTGAAAGTTACCCATCTGCCTCTTACGTAAACACTTCCATTATGGATCATATGCAGATTAGAGTAGAATTCCTTGACTACTGGAATGACAACAACAAATGTTGTGTAGCATAATACCTCCCAATGTCGCTGAACAATCATTTCTTCAATTGTTGTCGTTGAATTCTCTTCTCCTCTGTTTACAAATCCTCTTTCTTTAATCAATTGATTCTTCATCAAAACTTTGTTGAATAGTCGCTGAGCCTCAAAACTGACGAACTTTCGTCGGTTAAACACTCCAGATTTCGTGGTTTCTAATGGGTTGGGGGCCATTATGGATTGTTTTGGAGGGGCTCTATTCATTTCTAGTGAATGAATGGTGTAAATAATGAGTTCTAAACGTTTTGTAGTGAATATTATAGGTTAGAACTGCCCAAAATCACAAAATAACTCTTAAAAACCACTTTTTAACTATCTCACCGTCGGCGGTAACGATCTTGCCGTCGGCGAGCTAGTTAATACTTTAAACTGAATTTGGGCGCGCCGATCTCGCTGTCGGCGGGATTGATCTCGCCGTCGGCGAGATTAGGTAAATTGCCCAATTTTCGCTCCGGTCTGAATATTTTCTGATTTCTTCGTATATATTCAAATTTGTGATGATTTTAAAAGTAAAATGAGTAGTAGAATTTATTCTATATTTTAATTTTCAATAACATTAGTAAATAGATCATAATTAATAACTACTATGGGTTGCCTCCCATAAAGCACTTGGTTTAACGTCGTCAGCCCGACCTAATTTAGTTAGTAATCAGGTTGACTGAGCATTAAAATCTCTTTAAAATTTGGTCTTCTCCCTTCAAAATAACGTTTTAATCTGTGTCCGTTTACTTTAAATCTATGCCTAGTTTTTTAATCTTCAATTTTTATAGTTCCGTAAGAAAATATTTGAGTTATAGTGAAAGGCCCTAACCATCGAGATTTCAAATTCCCAGAAAATAATTTCAATCTTGTATTATAAAGCAAAACTTCTTATCCTAGCTTAAAATTCTTCAGGTTAATCTTCCGATCATGCCACAATTTCATTTTTTCTTTATAAATTCTATCATTATGATAAGATTCATTTCTTAATTCTTCTAATTCATTCATTTGCAATAATCTCTTCTCACCAGCTTCTTTCAGATTGTAATTAAATTCTTTAATTGCCCAATAAGCTTTATATTCTAATTTAACTGGTAAGTTGCAAGTCTTTCAATAAATAAGCTTGTAAGGAGTCATTCCAATCGGAGTTTTATAAGCACTCCTGTATGCCCATAATGTAGTGTCTAGTCTTATAGACCAATCCAATCTATTAGGGTTTACAGTCTTTTCTAAAATACGTTTAATTTCTCGATTAGAAACTTCAGCTAATCCATTTGGTTTGTGGATGATAAGCGATTGATATCTTATGAATAATGTTAAATTTTTCTACTAGTTTTTGAATATATTTATTTCTAAAATGAGATCCTCCGTCAGTGATAATCACTCTTGACATTCCAAATCTAGTAAAAATATTTTTCATTAAAAACTTTGAAACACTCTTAGCATCACATCGAGGTAAAGCTTGTGCTTCAATCCATTTAGAAACATAATCAACAGTAACTAATATATATGAGTTTTCAAATGAAGGAACAAATGGTCCCATAAAATCTAATCCCCAAACAAAAAAAATCTCGACTTCTAATAAAAAATTTAGAGGCATTTCATTTCTTCTAGATATATTACTTACTCGTTGGCATTTTTCGCAAGTTCTAATATATCTATAAACATCTCTAAAAAGAGTAGGCCAATAAAATCCAGTTGTAAAATTTTATAAGCGAGTTTTATACGTTCCAAAATGTCCTCAAAATCGAATCATACATTTACGAATGACTTATTCTGTTTCTTCATAAGGCACGCATCTTCTAATTATAAGATCCTTACATTGCTTATATAAATATGGTTCATCCCGAAAATATGTTTTAGCATCATGAATGAATTTTTTCTGTTGTTGCAAAGTTAACATAGGTGGTAAAATATCACTTACAATATAATTTACTATATCAGCATACCATGATATTTTCCACTCATTTATATTATATAGTTGTTTGTCAGGAAAACTGTCAGTAATTTCATTATCAGTGTTAGATAATTCATTATATTCTATCCTTGATAAATGATCTGCAATTTGATTATCAGTTTCATTTTTGTTAATGATTTCAAAATCAAATTCTTGCATTAATAATATCCATCTAATTAATCTTGGTTTGGAATCTTTTTTTTGCATTAGATATTTAATAGCAGAGTGATCAGTATGTACAATACATTTAGTTTCAATTAGATAAGGCCTAAATTTATTAAAAGCATAAACAATTTCTAATAGCTCTTTTTCAGTAACTATATAATTCATTTCAACATTATTAAGAGTTTTACTAGCTTAGTATATAACTTTGAAAATTTTATCATATCTTTGCCCAAATCTTGCTCTATAGCATAATCACTAGCATCACACATAAGTTCAAATGGTTTCTCCCAATCAGGTGAAACTATTATAGGTGCTGTGATTAATTTATCTTTTAATAATTCAAAAACATTTAGGCATTCAGTTGTGAATTCAAATTTCTTATCCTTTTCTAAAAGTTGGCATAGAGGTTTAGTTATTCTTGAAAAATCTTTTATGTAGCGTTTGTAGAATCCAGCATGTCCAGAAAACTTCTTACCCCTTTTCTTGTAGTTGGAGGTGGTAATTTAGCTATAACTTGAATTTTTGCAGGGTCTTCTTCCATGCCATTTTTCGAAATTTTATGCCTTAATACAATTCCTTCTGCAATCATAAATTGACATTTCTCCCAATTTAGAACTAAGTTAGTTTTCTCGCATACCTCTAATACTTTTTCAAGATGATTCAAGCACGAGTCAAATGACGTTCCAAATACAGAGAAATCATCCATAAATACTTCATTCCATCGTCGATTAATTTACTAAATATAGACACCATACATCTCCGGAATGTTGCAGGTGCATTACATAATCCAAAAGGCATTCTTCGAAAAGAAAATGTTCCATAAGGACTAGTAAATGTAGTTTTCTCTTGATCCTCAGGAGAAATAGGTATCTAATGATAACCTGTATATCCATCTAAAAAACAAAAATATTTATGTCTGGCAAATCTATCTAACATTTGGTCTAGAAATGGTAATGAGAAGTGATCTTTCCTGGTGGCTGCATTTAATTTTCTATAGTCGATACATATATGCCATCCAGGTAACTTGTCTTATAGGTATTAAATCATTATTTTCATTAGCTTTAACGGTCACTCCTCCTTTCTTAGGAACATAGTGAATTGGGCTTACCGACAGCATTGTCAGAAATAGGATATATAATACCATTATATAACCATTTTAATATTTCTTTCTTGACTACTTCTTTCATTATTGGGTTTAATCTCCTTTGGGGATCTACTCTTGGCTTATGTTCATTATCTAAAATAATTATGTGCATACAGATTGAAGGATTAATTCCTTTAATATCTGCTAAAGTCCAACCAAAAGTTTTCTTATATTTTTTAATGTGTCTAACAGTTTTTGTTCTTGTGATTCATTCAATTCAGTTGATATAATAACTGGTAGGGTTGAATAGTTACCTAAGTAAGCATATTTTAAATGATTAGGTAAAATTTTTAATTCGAGTCCAGGAGGTCTAATAATTGATGGAACTATATTCTTTTTAGCATTTTCAGTATTATCTAACATTTCAAATTTTTCCTGTATATAATCCAGTTTTTCATTATCTGCTTCTTCAATTAGTTCAGTATTTTCTTTTTTGTAACTTTTCTTCATAATATTCTTTAAAATATTCATTTTGCAAATGTTCAAGTATTTTCATTCGAAAACATTCATCATCTTTTTCAAAAGCTGAATATTTCATTGATTTTGCTATGTTAAAAGTTACTTTTTGATCGTTTACTCTCATAGTCAATTCTCCTTTCTGTACATCAATCATAGCTTTTCTAGTGGCTAAAAAGGGTCTTCCTATTATTATGGGAATTTCTTTATCTTCTTCCATATCTAGAATAATAAAATCTCATCGGGAAGATAAATTTATCCACTTTTACTAACACATCTTGATAACTCCCTTAGGATAAGTCACGGAATGATCGATTAGCGAAGAGTTACTAAAGTAGGTGAAATTTCTCCTAATTCTAATCTTTTAAAAATTGATAGAGACATTAGATTGATGCTTGCTCCTAAGTCACACAAAGCTTTTCCATAAACTTTTTCTCCAATAGCGCAAGGTATAGTGAAACTACCAGGATCTTTTAAATTTTCAGGAAGCTTTTTCTGAATAATTACACTACACTCTTCGCTAAGTGCAACAGTTTCATTATTTGTGAATTTTTTTTTGTATTTAAAATATCTTTCATAAATTTTACATAATTAGGCATTTATTCTAATGCTTCTATAAAATGAATATTTACTATTAATTTTTTCAAAATTTCAAGGAATTTAGCAAATTGCTTATCTTTTTTATGTTGCTTTAGTCGTTGAGGAAATGGTGGTGGTGGTTTTTCTATAGATGCTTTCATAGAGATCAATGGATATTCTAAGTTTTGATCTTGTTGATCCTTTTCTTTTTCGATTTCCACTTCCTCATTTTTACTTTCTGTTTCTTTCTGAATTTTATTTTCTAACTCTTTTCCACTTCGTAATTGTATTGCTTTAATTTGTTCTTTTCCTTGGTCTTTAGGATTTATTTCCACATTACTAGGAAAAGTTCCAGGAATTCTATTGTTAAGCACGGTAGCAATATGTCCGAGTTGAGTTTCAATATTTTTAATTGTTGTTCCTTGATTTTGTAATTGATTTCCTTGAATTTGTAATTGATTTCCTTGATTTTGCAAGTGTTGACCCATACTTAATATTAATTCTTCTATAGATAACTTCTTATCTTTAAATTGAGTGTTATTAAATCCAGGTGGATAAGAAGGTTTATAATTCATATTTCCTTGATTATGTGGATTTCTTATAGAGTTGTTCATCCATTGTTGATTAGTTTTATTATTATTCCAATTAAAATTTGGATGATTTTCCAACCAGGATTATAATAATTCGCAAAAGGATTATTGGGTCTATTATTAATAGCATTTATAGTTTCATAAGGAGATTGAGAATGTATAATTTGTCCAGATGAGTTTTCTTCTAGTATAGTAGGAGAATAATTCATTCTAAAATGATCTAATTTTTTGATATAGCGACGATTTGAGAAGCTAACATAGATATTGCATCATTTTCATGAACACCTGGCTATCTTTTTAGGGTTTATCCTTTCGACGAGCCATTGAAAATTATTAGTAGCCATTTCTTCGATTAATGCATAAGCTTCATCGAATGGTTTTGACATTAATGAACCTCCGTGACGGCATCGATTATTGATCTAAGAGATCCTACTAATCCATTGTAAAAAGTTTGTATAATTAACCAATCTGGTAATGCATGATGTGGGCATTTCCTAAGAAGTTCTTTAAATCTCTCCCAAGCTTCATATATGGATTCTCCATCAATGCGACCAAAAGATGTTATATCATTTCTAAGTTTTGCAGTTTTCGAAGGAGGAAAATATTTGGATAGAAATTTTTGTGATAATTCTCCCCAAGTTTTAATAGATCCATGTGCTAATGAATTTAACCATATCTTAGCTTTATCCCTTAAAGAAAAAGGAAAAAGCCTAAGTCTAATAGCATCATTAGATACTCCTTCATATTTAAAAGTAACACATAGTTCTAAAAAACTAGCAGGATGTAAATTAGGATCTTTATTAGGTGAACCACTAAATTGATTATTCTGTACCATTGGGATAATTGCAGGTTTAAGTTCTGATGAGTTAGCAGCTACAATAGGGTTTTGAATAGTTAGGTGAATTTCATCTAATGTAGGGTTGACATAATCTCTTCATGGTCTTTGTTGGTTTATATTTTCAATTTCTGGATTATTTGCCATTTGTGTTAAATTTAAAATTTCTTTTTTTTGTTTTCTGATTTTTTAAATAGTGCGCTCTAATTCTGAATCGTAAAGTATTAAATTTTCGTTTCTAAATTTGCGCATATAATTTTTAAGTAAAATTTAAAATAGTATGTTACTCTAGTATTTACTTCTAATAATTTTATTAATTACCTTAATAATTACTTTACTTCCCCGGCAACGGCGCCAAAAACTTGACCCACTTTTGATATTTATACTTAAAAAATATGTTATTGATATTGGCAACGACACCAAAAACTTGATCTCGCACCAAATATATGTATTTACACTGATGATTCTTTTATGAAAATTATGATTTATAATGTGGATACTACGCAAGTATACGTATCATTATCAAGTAATAAAGGGCTCTAATAGAGTCCAAGATATCGATCCCACAGGGAAGTTAGAGAATTTCAAAGATAAATTAAAGTAGACTAACTTACTAAGCTAGTATACGAAAATTAAGAAAACTTATACTAAAACTATTGCTCAAAAAGGTTTAAATGTAAGATTCTAATTTAGAAAAGCATCTTTCTTCTGCTGAGAGAATTAAGTGAATGATGAATTAAAGTACTTTAGAGTTTGTATTTTGTCAAATAGGAGCATTCATATTCTTTACCCTTTGGTACAGGTGCAAAGAACATTGACTAGTCCTATGTTTGATTGCGAATACGTAGCTAAGTTCGGGAGGATACGGTACGCCACTTCAGAGCTCCCATGTTCCCCTCGCCTGAGGGCAAACATCTACACTTCAGCTCTCAAACAATAGGATCGAATTGAATATTTTAGTCTGTCACACTAAAATGTCCAATTCTACACCCGATAGTTAATATTTCCCTATTTATTTGCACCATCCTTCCAAGGCTTTTGATATCCTTGAATCTCAGATATAATCTTTACTATAGTTGATAATTCAACATATGTTAACAAATCAATTGGCCAAATTGAAAGTAAATTAAGTTTTAAGTAAAAGATTATCACAATTTTTATTTTATAATTTTAGGCACAGTTACTTTGATTCGTCGCTTCACATAATCTCAACAACAAGGAAAAAGACTAAGAAACTACTCAGAAAGCATGGGAAAAATAACACAAAGCATGGATTTAATTAAAGTTAACAAACAATAACAAATATACTTATCTCAATTCTTCTCCCCAAGCAGACTCCTTGAAGTTCCTTTGACCCTTCATTCCAGTACAGCACACTTAATTAAACTCACTAAGACTCTCTGATTTACACTCCAACACAAAATGAACACTAATTGACTTTAAAACTACACCAAAAGACACCAAAAATGACACACAAAGGGACGGAAATCGTCTCTATTTATAGAAGGAGTCAAATCTTCAAAGGTTTCTTAAGCACCTCTTCAAAAAGCATCCAGGTTCATTGTATCTGGATCTTTTCAACTGTCTCGCCATCGGTGGGCTCGATCTCGCCTTCGGCAGGCTTCTAGAAGGTGGGCTAACCGTGCCGATCTCGCTGTCGGCGGGCTCGATGTCTCTGTCGGCGGGCTCTTTATAATATATTCAAAAATTCTCTAGAAAATCTCGCTGTCGGAGTCTTGATCTCGCCATAGACGGGATAGTTCATTTTTCATCAAATCGAGTCCTTTTTGCTCCAAATCAGCTTCTTTTGTGTTTTTTGCTTTCAGTACTTATAATTCTTCATTCCTGCAATAAAACAAAGAAAATACCTTTCTTTAAAGTATAATTTCATATAAAATTGGTATGAAATTCTTAATACATTTTCTAGTGATCAGATATCGACTCTCACTTCGGAGCTCCCACGGTCCCCTCGCCTAAGGGCTAACAATCTACACTTCAGCACCCAAACGATAGGACTGAATTAAGGATTTTAGTCTGTCACTCTAAAATCTTCAATTCTACGCCCGATTAATTATATTTCCTTATTTATTTACATTCAATCCCCATGAACTTCACCATCCATGGAATTTGAATGTGGTTCCACTTTGTTGAGAATTACATATGCCCTTTCGGGTCAATGCAATTACAACGAATTTTAACACTACAACGAGCTCTTTTTGTAATGTAAATGAAGTGCAAGTAAAAACCATCGCATTTATAATTAAATTTACTTCTATGATACATCACAAAATCATAAACATGATTTCTACTCATTACAAAAGAAAAGTAAAATGAAAATAATGGCATAATCTTCTCATGTCACTATTTTCAAAGAAGAAGAAAGATTAAGAGAGATACGTCACAAAGCACGAATAAAATACAATGGAAACTTCATTTAACCAATGCAAATCCACTAAGGAAGTGTTTACAAAATCATAAGATAATGAAGAACAATACTTAGCTTTTTCCCCTTGAAAGAAAGACGAAGATCTCTCCCACAAAGTCTCCCGTCGATCCATGCAATGCTAGTGCAATCCCTTACAAATTCTCTCAAAATCTACTCTCTAAAAGGGTAGAAATCTACATTTCTACTCTTAATCTAAGAATCCTAAACATTCCTCTCATTTTTCTCTACTTTCCTCTACACTTTTCTAACCTATATTTGCCATTTTAAAGAGTATGGACGAATTTCTAATAGTTCCCTTAAGAACCCCTTCGAAAAATCGTCCAAATACGTCGAATTTCGGCCCAAAACTGCCAAAAGTCCGTCTTGAACCTTCTTGGGCGCTGTCGGCGGGTTCGAGGTCGCTCTCGGCGAGATTTTCGGTCATATTTTGGCCATCTCTGGAAAATCATGCCGTCAGCAAGATCTAGGTCGCCGTTAGCAAGCAGACTGCTGCGCAGCTCCACCGTTTCGCTCCGTTTTGCTCTATTTTAGCTTCGATTCGCCCCATTTCAGTTACGCTGCATTCGTAACAAATAGCCCTACAAAATAAGCATAAAAACAATCTTTTTTTTAGTTTAATCTCATTCAAAAATATGCAAGAAGTGTAAAAGAGATTAAGCATCAAAAGACTTATCGAAAGGTGTCAGGGCAGAATTTCATTTCTTGCTCGTTTTTTCTCCAAATTGCACCGTTTTTGCTTCCTTTTGCTCCAATCACCATTTTTTGTACCTAAACCCCAAAAATATACAAATACCTTCCTTTAAAGTATAATATCATAAAAAATGAGTAAAATGATATTAGAAAAAACGTATATATTTTAGGCGTGTCAAAATCCCCCAAACTTAACTGTTAGTTGTCCTCAAGTAACCCTTTTACTACATAAAAATATAGCTCAAGGCAATGTATTTTTCACCTGTAATACACTAAAATTTTTCATTTAAAAGAATTTATTGGTTAGACTTTTAGAAACAAACTTAGTAACTCGGGCTAACACTACAAGTATAAGAATATTCAGCAATCAAGTCTAAGGGTTCTAGTCTTATATTTATTTCAAGATAAACCATAATTTGTTATATTAAGAATGTCTTGAAAGAATATGTGAAAAAGAAGTTCATGCAAACTTCATCAGAATGTAGGCCAATACTTTAAATATAAATTCAGAAATGAAATCAAGTTCTCCCCTTAGGGTGACTCAAGTGAAGCCAATTTTTGATTAGGCATCTCCTCAAGTTTCTCCTCATAAATATTTTCTTTTCTTTTTTTTTTCTTTTCTTTCGGGATCATTTTCAATCCTTTTTTTACTCACTTTTCTTATTTTAATAAGGATTACTATATCTGGAGAGCCTGTAATGATTTTGAACTTCACTCTTCTCTTTCTAAAGTTCAAACTTGAAACACATCCTTACTTTATAATTAGGTATGTGCTTTATTATTCATCATAAAGTCACAATCTCTTCTTAACACACAATACTTTAAGTCTCTTAACATTTCAAAAATACAGTTTTCATTACTTTAAATAGTTAACTATAATCAAATTCTTTCATACCAAATATCTTATCCTTATAAAATTAACTTTTATTACTAAAAACTTTCATCCAATCCTTCCATAATATTCATCTAAAATAAAAAGTTTTAGTTATCTCAAGCGAGGTTCAACTGCTAGAAGTTATGCTAATAATTTTAAAAAAAATAAAAATTGAGAACAAATAAGAGTTAATATTTTTATTCCCCCCAAACTTAAATTTCAAAAATATTTTACAATTAATTCCATAAAATATAGCAGGAAGAAAAAGTAAAGGTTGAACCTACTTACTGCTACAATATCCTATTAAATTCATATAAATGCATAATCAAGATAAAATGACTTTAGGAGACTGTAAATCTAACCTAAAACATGCTTGTAATAAAATTACACTAAAAGGAAGTATTTTCACATTAAAATTTTATTTTTCTTCCTACCCCCAAGCTTAATTTTTAACATATATAGCATTCAGTACAAAAAATATAAGCAGAAAGAAAACAATTTAGAAATTCTATCTACCACAAATGTCTATCAAAACCATTTACAAGTATTCAATAGGATAGAACAATATGCAGCAGAAAGTAAATCTAAGCTAAACATTCCAAAATGAAATTAACTAAACCAAAGTTTAACTAGCATAGTATGTATCAGCAAGGGAATATAAAAATCTTCTTCAATTATTATATAAAATTGTAACACAAAAATAAACACACATAAGATAAATGAGGTTAATTCTTCCATTAACTCATCACATCACACTAATTTACTTCAATTTCTAATGGAATCACTACACTAGTAAATTAGGTACTTTCAAATGATTTTATAGATTATAATCCCAAAGATAAGATTATCCCTAATAAATTGGTTTCCGGACACCAATCTCAGGCATCATCTAATCCCTTTAATTAAGCACCTCTAACAATTATGAAGATAGTGTAAGATCATCTTAATGGTATTCATCAAATAGATTCACGACTCCTACCTAATGAAAATAAAGTTTCAGAAAGGAAGTAACAAATTAAGATGAAGCTTTCATTATTCAAATTCATGATATCTCTTGTAAAACTCAAGTCCGAGTAAGACCCGAGTTATAGTGAACTCGACAATCCAACTACTACAAGAGAACAAGTCTAGCCATAATAAGAAGTTAAGGAATCACCTCCCTCAAGACACACAAATATCAAATCAAACAACTAACAATCCCAACATCTACCAATCAACAATCAAACTAATCGATTCATAATGAAGTAAATACAATACAACACTAACAATCATGACTCTCAAGCACACTAAATCAAAGCACACTGATAACTATGGGTTGCCTCCCATAAAGCGCTTGGTTTTAACATCGCGGGCCCGACAAATGATTCCTCCTGGATCAAAATTCCATTTAAGTAATCCCCGATCAATCGCCCAATCATTTTAGGATCCAGGGATTCCTATAAAATCCTCAAATTTTAATTTTTCATTCAGCTCTTCCTTTTTAGATGGATTTATATCATTGTTTCTCATATTTCTTTCTAGATCCAATATTCTTCTATTAGTTTTTTTAAAATTGCATATTAATACCATCCTTAAAATTTATAAGAAATGGATCTCTAAATAATAATTCAAGATCTCCCAAAATTTAGATCAGACTCTCTTTAGATAATTCAGATTCAGGATCAATATCTTTTATGTCACTCTTCTTTTTCAAGTTATCTTCCAATTCTTCCCCTTTATAACTATTAAATGATGGAGGATTTATCTTAGTTGAGGAAATAGTTTTTCTAATTCCTTAAGAATTTCTTCCAATGGTCTTCCAATATCCTTATCTTCTTTTCTCAACTCAAAGTTCTTTTGAAATATATCCTCAAATTCTCTTCCAAGTCCTAGTTCAATAATTTTATCTTGTTCATCATTCAATTCAAGTTTTTCTTGTGATTGAGTTGCATCTAAAGATATAAAGACTGATTGTGTAGATGAATTCCCTAAATAGATAGACTTTAAAATTGTATGGGGTACATCCATCTTAAGTTCATGAGATTTTTTAACGGATGGAATTAAAATTTTACTATTTTTAGTAGCGTTCATCTTTTCACACATCTCCTGAACATACATACAGTCTTCTTTAAATAACATTTCAACTCATCATGAAAATCTATTTCAATCTCATCTGTTAACTTACTCTCAAAACTTTCTTGGAGATGGTCTTTACTTAGATAATCAATTTCATCTATCAAAAAACATTCATCATCTTTTTTCTCAGCTGGATATTTCATAGTCTTTAATACATCAAAAGTAACTTCCTGGTCATTAATATTCATAGTCAACTTCCCTTTTTGCACATCTATCATAGCTTGTCCAGTAACAAGGAAAGGTCTCCCTAAAATAATTGAAATTTCTTTAACTTCATCCATATCTAATACAATAAAGTCCAATGGAAAGATAAATTTATCCACTTTAACCAGCATGTCTTCTATAACTCCTTTTGGATAAATGATAGATCGATCAACTAATAGAAGGGTTATAGTAGTGGGATAAATATCGACTAAACCTAACCTTTTAAATATAGATAGAGGCATCACATTAATGCTCACTCCTAAATCACATAAAGCTTTTCCACATAATCTTTTTCCAATAGCACAAAAAATTGTAAAGCTACAAGGATCTTTAAGTTTCCGAGGAAAATTTTTCTAAAGTATAGCGTTGCACTCCTCACTTAGTCCAACTATCTCGTAATCCCCAAATTTTCTTTTCTTGTTTAATATATCTTTTATAAACTTTGCATAACTTGACATCTGTTCCAAAACTTCAGTGAAAGGAATATTTATCGTTAACTTCTTAAGTACTTTCATGAACTTTGAAAATTTTTTATCCAACTCATACTGTCTAAGTCGTTGAGGAAATGGAGGTGGTGGTCCTTCCAAATTGATTTTAGTTGGAGATGTTAATTTTTTCAGATCCTTAGAAACTTGTTTTTCAGGTCTTTTAGTTTCATTTGTTTCTCTCACAACATCTTTCTCCTTTCTAACCACATCCTCTATCTCTCTTCCACCTTTTAATTGGACAGCTTCTACTTGTTCATTAATGTTCTCTTTAGGGTTGATCTCAATGTTGCTAGGAAGTGTTCCTTTGGGTCTATTGCTAAATGAATTAGCAATTTCTCCCAGTTGATTTTCTATATTTCTAATCGCAGCATTTTGACATTGCAACTGGTTTCCCATTTACAGTACCACTTCTTCCATAAACATCTTCTTATCCTAAAATCTTTTATCATTGTTAGAGTCCAGTGGATATGAAGGTCTATAGTTTGTGTTCCCCTGATTATTCCTACTTCCATTAAGATTTGCATGATTATTTTCCTATTTTTGGTTTCTACCATCAGTAGTATGATTCCAGTTAAATTTAGGATGGTTCTCCCAACCTGGGTTACAAAAGTTAGAATATGGGTTGTTTATGGTATTTAAAGTCTCATATAATAAGTTAGAATCAATCATATGCCCTAATGAACTTTCCTCACTTATATGAGTAAATTGAGGTTGGTTCATTCCAAATTGGTCCAACTTCCTTGATATAGTAGGAACCTGAGATGCAAGAATTGCAATCGCATCTGTATCATGAACATTAGCTACATATTTACGAGTTACCCTTGTAGAGGGCCATTTAAATTCATTTGTAGTCATTTCTTCAATTAATGCATACGCTTCATTAAATGATTTTGACATTAATGATCCACTAGTGGCAGCATCAATTATAAACTTAAGGGATCTTACTAACCCATTGTAAAAAGTTTGAATGATTAACCAATCGGGCAGAGCATGATGTAGACACCTTGTTAGGAGTTCCTTAAATCTTTCCCAGACTTCATATATTGATTCCCCTTCATGCTGACAAAATGAGATAATATCGTTTCTATGTTGAGTAGTCCTTGAAGGTGGAAAATACTTAGCTAGGAATTTTTGAGTTAACGTCTCCCAAGTTTTAATAGAGCCAGGTGCTATAGAGTATAACTACATTTTAGCCTTATCCCTTAGTGAGAAAGGAAAAAGCCTTAGTCTAACAACATCGTCTGACATGCCATTATAATAAAACGTAGCACAAAGTTCTAGAAAATTTGATAAGTGTAAATATGGATCTTCCAAAGTAGTTCCCCCAAACTGATTGTTCTGCACCAGTTGGATAATCTCAGGATTTATTTCAAATGAATCAGCTTCTATGACAGGGTTTTGTATACTTAAGTGAATTTCATCTGTCGTAGGATTTACGTAATCCCTCAACGAAGTATGATGACTTTCCATGTTATTATCTTGAAAGTTTTCCATTTCCATTTCTAGTTTTTCGAGTCCTTTTTATATTTTTATTTTTTTATTTTCTTCAAACTCGGGATCATAAGAGACAAGTCCTGCAGATCCTTTGTTTCGAATACATAACACAACAAAAAATATATTAACAATTAAACAAATAATAGATGAAATATATTCAACACAACAAAACATTTTCACGAACACCTTATTTTTCATATGAATAATTTTTTTTCAACATTTTTTCATATAAAAACACTTTTCACACAAAAATAGTTTTTACGACACTACAGTTTTCCAAGTTTAAGCCTAATTACTTCAACTAAAATTCTCCTAAAGTTCTTACCGAAGCTTCCCCGGCAACGGCGCCAAAAACTTGACCCGACCCACAATTATGCAGTAAATTAACTTCCAAAAGATGGCAAAAAACTTGACCCTATTTATAAATAGCGGCTAGTGTGAAAAAATCTTAAATGATATAAAAATTGGAAAATATTTTACACACTATGGGTACTACTCAAGTATATGTATCGTTTCAAGTAATATAGAGTTTTCTTTAAAAACCTCAGTATCGATCCCACGAGGAAGTAAAGTAAGAGATCTTTAGTCAAATTATAGTCTACTACAATTACTTTTTAGGTTGGAATGTCGATTAAAATTATGTTTTCTCTAGCAACTACTCCTAAAAGCAAGTGTTAAATGTAATGGTAACTATAACTAAATGCAAATAATAATTCTAAATAAAACCCTTTTTGGATGAATTGGTTTGGAGAATTTTGAGGTAATAAAAACTACTATTCTTATGTAATGAAATGGATAATTTATAGGAATGAGATGTATTTAATATTGTATGTGCCAAATAGGAGCAATTCTATTCTTTACCCTTTGGTCCAGGCATAAAGAATATTGACTAATCCTATGCTTGGTTACTAAATCTGAGGCTAGGTTGGGATAATACCGACTCTCACTTCGGAGCTCTCACGTTCCTCTCGCCTGAAGGCTAACAATGTACACTTCAGCACCGAATTGAGAATTTTAGTCTGTCACTTTAAAATTTCGAATTCTACGCCCGATTAATTATATTTCCCTATTTATTTGCATTCAATCCCCATGAACTTCACCATCCATGGAATTTGAATGTGGTTCTACTTTGTTGAGAATTACATATGCCCTTTCGGGTCAATGCAATTACAATGAGTTTTAACACTACAATGAGCTCTTTTTATAATGTAAATGAAGTGCAAGTAAAAACCATCACATTTATAATTAAATTTACTTCTATCATGCATTATAAAATCCTAAGCATGATTTCTACTCATTACAAAAGAAAAGTAAAATGAAAATAATGGCATAATCTTCTCATGTCACTACTTTCAAAGAAGAAGAAAGAGTAAGAGGGATACGTCACAAAGCACGAATAAAACACAATGGAAACTTCATTTAACCAAAGCAAATCCACTACACAAGTGTTTACAAAATCATAATATAATGAAGAACAATACATAGCTTTTTCCCCTTGAAAGAAAGACGAAGATCTCTCCCACAAAGTCTCACGTCGATCCATGCAATGCTAGTGCAATCCCTTACAAATTCTCTCAAAATCTCCTCTCCAATCTCTCCAAAAGGGTAGAAATCTACATTTCTACTCTTAATCTAAGAATCCTAAACATTCCTCTCATTTTTCTCTACTTTCTTCTACACTTTTCTAACCTATATTCGCCATTTTAAAGAGTATAGACGAATTTCTAAGAGTTTCCTTAAGCACCCCTTCGAAAAGGCGTCCAAATACGTTGAATTTCGGCCCAAAACCGCTAAAAGTCGGTCTAGAACCTTCCCGGGCGCTGTCGGCAGGTTCGAGGTTTCTATCGACGAGCTTTTCAGTCATATTTTGGCCGTCTCTAGAAAATCTCGCCGTCGGCGAGATCTAGGCCACCATCGGCGAGCAAACTGCTGCGCAGCTCCACCGTTTCGCTCCGTTTGGCTCCGTTTTAGCTCCGATTCGCCCCATTTTAGTTGCGTTGCGTTCGTAATAGAGCCCTACAAAATAAGCATAAAAATAACCTTTTTTTAAAGTGTAATCACATTCAAAAATTTGCAATAAGTGTAAAAGAGATTAAGCATCAAAAGACTTATCGAAAGGTGTGAGGGCAGAATTTCATTTCTTGCTCGTTTTTACTCCAAATTGCACCGTTTTTGCTTCCTTTTGCTCTAATCACCATTTCTTGTACCTAAAACCAAAAAAATATACAAAATACCTTCCTTTAAAATGTAATATCATAAAAAATGAGTAAAATGATATTGAAAAAAACGTATATATTTTAGGCTTGTCAGTTAGCCAACTTGGATGGTCTGGTCGTCCGTCCCAAAGGGACGACAACCTAGGGTTGACGACGTACATCCAAATGGCAGGCCTTAATGCATGGCCAACATCATCCGGCGGCCAGCTAGGGCTGACCACCCTACACTAAGTAGCCAGACTCCATGGTCAACTACCATCAACGGGTAGCCACCTTGTGCCAGCCACTGAGTTACATTTTGGTTGGCTGCTTTGCATGGCTGCCTTGGCTGGCCATTTGATGCTGACAGATATAACACTCCAAAACAACAGATATAGGCGATGAAATGACCAAAACACCCTATTCAACCTTTCTTATGTCAAGGGAAAAAGTGTAATGTCAATTCCTCCTCTCTTTTTTCTCTATAAATAGAGGACCCACTGTATGCAAAAAGTAATCCCTATGCTCTTTTCCATCCGTCATGTCGGGAGCACGACCCTTGCTTTATGTGGAATAAAAGGAGTCAAGAGCCGAGGAACACCACTCTTTGCCCCCCAATCGAGAAAATCTCTCTCACAGACCGTCTCTATCTCTCTCACCTCCTTTTTCCCTTGGTCATCATACTCTTCTCATTGGGCATTCATAGGACAAATATGGATTCAACATTTGAAAAGGTGCAAAGAGCGTGGAGTGTGTCGCCAACAAGACCAAAAATCTTCTAAGTTAGAGAAAGCCAAAAGCTAAAGAGATAAGAAACCAAAATATAAAGAGAAAAATAAGAAGAAAATAAAAATGACCTGATGTGACAAGACAAGAACAAGGAGATATACAAGCAAAAATATAATCCACTACATAAAAGCAAGAAAGATAAAGAAGTGACAATACACTAGGCAGGAGATGAAGTAGAGAACAAAATAAAAGAGTAGAAGGAAGAAGGAGGAAGGATTTCCCTCTCAAACATCATAAAGAAGAAAGTCTTGTACAGAAAAAAAACACCTTTTTGTTACCTTGTTTATTTTATCTTAAATGAAAAAAAAGAAAGAATGAAAAATAAAAAACGCTAATCTCTCTATCTAAGTGTCGTCTCCAGGATGAGCATTCCAAAAATAACTCCTTCTCCAAGCCTCCCCTCCGGAATAAGCAAATAATGTTTCTCCAAGCCTCTCCTCCGGGATAAGAATTTCATGATCTCTCTCTCTCTCTCTCTCTCTCTCTCTCTCTCTCTCTCTCTCTCTCTCTCTCTCTCTATTTAAACCCTCTCCTTTGGATGCTCAAAGAAACCCCCCCCCTAACACTCAACCTTAGAAAACCTCCAAACCCATTTGGAAGCTTGATCCGGATGAAGCCATGGAAGTGGTTCTTTCTCAAAAAGCTACAAGATCCGCAAAATTTGTGATACAAATTACTTCACTAGCAAGCCTTAGTGGTTACACCCCCGAAGGCAACGACAAGACCCGCCTAAGATATAATGAAAGGTGTAGCCCGCCAGAGGTGATGTTCCAGAAAGGACACAAGAGATGGGGAAGGAGCGTGTTCCTCGGTTAGAATTTTTTTAATCTAAAAATCTAAAAGAAAGCTTGATTATACTCTAAAAAAATCTTGACACAATTAATGATCTTTTTTCATGAAACTTATTGACTAAAGGCTAGCACAAAGACTATTCAAAATTTGTTTCCAAACTAAAGGCCTACGAAATAAGTTTTTAATAGTTGTGAGTTTTTCATTCTTCTAGCAGCTTCGCTTCCAAGATGTGTTTAGGGGCTTCATGTATAATAATAAAACACAACCATGTAAAAAATAATACTTTCGGAATGACACCAGAAGTTCGCTCTTCGACGGTCACCCACTCGCTCTCAGAAACTTGAAGCAGCCTGCCAACCATCTTGGTCGGCCGACCATCTAGATCCAACTGACCAGCTTCCATGACCAGCCACCACCATCTGGCCGACCACCTAAGGCCAACCACTCAGCTCCAACTGGCAGGCCTTCATGTTTGGTCATCACCATCCAACTGACCACCTAAGGCTTCCTACCCAACTCCAACCGACCGAACTCTATGACTGACCACCATCAGCTAGTTAGCCACCTAGGGCTAGCCACCCAGTTTCATCTGGCCGATCGCTTTAGTCGGCCACTCGACGCTGATGGATCCCAACACTCCAGAATGAGAGATCTACGTGGCAAAATGACCAAAACAACCTATACAACTTTCCCTAAGTTAAGAGCAAAAGTGCAATATCCATTTCCCCGTCTCTCTTTCACTATAAATAGAGGACCCATTACAAGTAAAAAGTGATCTCTGTGCTCTCTCTCTCAAATTTTGTGTGAAATAAAATGAGCGAAAGACTTGAGGAATACTCCTCTTTGCCCCCGATGCGGCAAATCTCTCTCTCTTTCTCTCTCTTCCCTCTTTTCTCTCTTGGCACATTGGTTGCTCGCACGACAGATTTGAATTCAACAATATATATATACCTAAATATATAGAAGAAACGTGGATAGAGGACACAATGGGTTAAGAATTTGGTTGTTTGAGCACAAGCGCATAGCTCACTAAAAGTACCATTAGAGGACAATGCTATTTAATTAATATGTTCTAATAGCAGAAATATGATGCTAATAATATACTGATTTAAATGAGGAAATATGTTTTATAGCTAGCAATCCGGTACAAATTACTTCCAAAAAAAGTTACTACCCATATGACCAATATTGTTTTCTTAATGAAAATCATCTTTAACAAACAAAAATCAAATAACAAAAACATGAAGTCATTTCATGTAAATGGATTGCTAATTATAATGAATTAAATGCATCCTCATATCTTCTCAAAAACGAATTCCTGATTTGACAGCACTCTTATTCTCCTAAGCAATAGTTTAATTACAAGCATTAAATGTTACTAACCAATCTTGATTAATTCAACAATCCAACGCAATCACATTGTCCAATTCTCCGCCAACCTCTCTGCATAAATCAGATAACCATCTTCCACACTTCTATCCCACGTAACCCAACCATGGACAAACAAATCTTCTTCCCCTTCTTCCTCCACCTTACTGCCTCCATCCTCCTCTCCTCCGGCCATCTTCCGATCATCACCAACCACCGCAATCACCCTGGCCAAACCCAAACCTACATCATCCATGTTCTCAAATCCAACGACACAAACTATCTCTCCGATGACCACCGCCTTCGCCACCACCTCTCATTCCTCCCCGCCGCCAACCTTGATTCCGGCGAGCCCCGTCTCATCTATTCCTACTCCCATGCCATCAGTGGCTTCGCCGCACGTCTTGCACCCCACGAACTTCTATCCATGGAATCCAAACCAGGCTTCCTCCTCGCATATCCCGACAAACCAATAGTCACGCCGCAGACGACCTACACACCTTCCTTCATCGGGCTTAACTCGACCTCCGGTGTGTGGCCGAAGTCGAGTTTTGGAGAAGGGATCATCATCGGGCTTATTGACACTGGCATAGATCCTACGCATGCCAGCTTCGCGGACGACGGGACGTTACCGGCCCCTCCATCGAAATGGAGCGGTCGGTGTGATTTCGGTGCCGGTGTTTGTAACAACAAGCTTATAGGCGCCGTGGCGTTCCGTAGCGGATCTCACCCATCGCCGCTCGATGATATAGGACATGGGACACACACGGCGAGTACGGCGGCCGGCGCTGCCGTAGTAAACGCCAGCGTGCTTGGTCAGGCGCGTGGAGTTGCAACTGGTGTAGCAGCGAGGGCTCACTTGGCGATTTACAAGGTGCTCTTTGGTGGTTCAGGGACGTTCTCGGACGCAATTGCTGGCATTGATAAAGCTATCGCTGATGGCGTCGACGTCCTCTCCATGTCGCTTGGGTCTGTATTTTTGTATATAATTGCGCGCCATTTTTATTTTTTTTTTGAAATGAAGTTAAATCTAAAATTTATTTTCTTAAATAGATGATGATTATATTAATGCTAATTAATTCGCTTACTATTTGCACATAATAAAGCTGTTTAATATGAGCTAATTTGAATTGTAAATATTTGATATGTAAATACCAAAAATTTGAGTGGTATGCATATAAATTTTCCAAATATAAAAGATATAATTCAACAATTCTTTTAGAAAAAATGTAATCGTTAATAGCACAATGTGAAGGAAAAAGGTTGACTTTGTATCAAACTTCTTATAGTTCTGGCCCCGGCGAGCTATATGAGAACGGCTTAATCACCGCCTCCTTCGCCGCCACGCAGCACGGCATCTTCCCGTCCACTGCAGCCGGAAATGCCGGCCCTGAAGAGGGCTACATCACCAACGATGCTCCCTGGATGCTCACCGTCGCCGCTGGCTCGACCGATAGAAGGATAAAGGTGACACTTCATCTAGGCAACGGTAACAATTTCGACGGTGAGTCAGGTTACCAACCAAACATCTCCACCATTCACTTCACATCAATACTACATTCCGACGACTGCTCTCAGGAAACCCTAACTCAAATTGGCGTCACCGGTAAAATCGTGGCATGCCCTTATTCCGACGCTGTCGAAACCGGTACCAACGTGAAGAACGCCGGCGGCGCCGGTATGGTACTTCTGGGTCCGGAGGAATGGGGACTCGCGACTTTCTCCGACGCTAACGTTCTACCGGCGGTGTATCTGAACCACCCAGACGCCGCCGCAGTTCTTTCCTACATTTCTGCTTCAAACGCCTCCGCCGTGGCGGCGCTGGAATTCCATGGAACGCAGTTCAATGCCCCGAAATCGCCATCGGCGGCGGCGTTTTCGTCGCGGGGCCCAAGCTTTTATAATGGCGGAATTTTAAAGCCGGATGTGATGGGGCCCGGAGAAAATATACTGGCCGCTTGGCCTAAAGAGGTCGGGCCTGACCCGGAAGCCGGCCCGCCGAATAAAAACTTCAACTTTTTGAGCGGGACATCAATGGCGACGCCACATCTATCTGGGGTTGCGGCGATTGTTAAGAAGCTGCACCCAGATTGGTCGACGGCCGCGGTGAAATCGGCGATTGTTACGACGTCGTACGCCACCTATTCGGATGGGTCGACGATTGCCGATCAATATCCTGACGACGGACCGCCGGCGACGTACTTTGCGATAGGGGCTGGGCAGGTTGATGCTTCGAAGGCGGCGGAGCCGGGGCTTGTGTATGACGCCGGCTTTGAAGACTATGTTGGTTACATGTGTGGGTTGGGATACACAGATGCCCAGGTATTTAATTACGATTTTTAAAGTAAATATATTTTAACATTAGGTGTGTAAATGTACCAAACACGGGCAAGCCCAGGCTCAGCTCGTGTTCGGCTCATTTGTATTTCGAGCATAAAAAAGTTTGTTCGTGTTCGACTCGTTTGCTTAGCGAGCCAAACACGAGCTGTTCACAAATAAAGAACCGTTTTGACAAGTCTAAGCTCATAATCATAAGATGTTAAGGATTGAAATAAGATTTAAAATTTATAATTTGTTCATTTGAATCTAATTTAATAATTTTTATTCTATTTTCTTAATTAATACTTATAATTGATTATAAATCTTTATAGTTTTCTACTCAATTAAATTTTTAAAAATACCATTCATTAATAAATATATATATATATTTATAATTGATAAATAGTATTTTGAAGCAGAACGAGTCAGAACACGAACAAACAAATTGAGACGAACACAAGTTATTCGCGAACAACGAACCGTTTAGACAGCCCTATTTAGCATCCGTGTATCCTAACAGAAAGGAATATCTTCCTGAAACTTTACTAAAGATAAAAGAAAAAAAACAAATCTCATACCATTATTTTTTCATTTTATATCATGATTCATTTAGTATATACTAAATAAAGAGTCATAATGTGTTCTTTTGAATCGTATAGGTGAGCGCGGTGGTGCAAAAAAAGGTGAAGTGTGGGGAAGTAAAGAATATTTCAGCAGAGCAGCTGAACTATCCATCAATAGCGCTCAAATTTTCAGCTGGGACAAGGAAGAGTGTAACAAGAACAGTGACTAATGTTGGAGAGGCTGACTCGGTTTATACTGTGAAGTATGTGGCACCAGCTAAGGTGCAACTCACCGTCACTCCAAGTGAACTTACATTCTCCTTGGTGGGGGAGAAGAAAAGCTTTGTCGTAGAGTTCAGTAGCAGTGCTGGAGCCGCGCCTGTGAGTAAGGAGGTAGTGCTGGGGGAGCTACATTGGGTGAAGGACAAAGTAGTAGTTAGGAGCCCAATAATCATTACATTTGCATAAAATTTGTCTTTATTTCTTTATTTGTAACTCATTTATTGTTGATGTCAATGATGACATTTGTACTTATGATTGAAATGTAAGAATAAATCAAATGAAGATAGAAGAATAGATTTGTTATTTATTCCCAAGGGCTTCTTAGTTGTTCCTACTTAGAGTATATGATATTTTTGTATTTATAGTTGGAATGGAGAATGAGACTCTTAATAATGATTTGTTTAATTAACAAACAATGAAGTGGGCATTTCCTATATTGCCTATTGAACTTCGCTTTTGATTCTTCTATTTGTACTAGGATGCAAACGAACAAAGGCTAGTTCAAATCTCGAAGTTACTATAAGCAACACCTTAGTCAAAAGTAAGTGTGAGGATATTTTATATTAAAAATTAAATTTAATTGATCGGCATTTAAAAAAGGATTAGGACACCACAATTTCACCAATGTAACTGGTGGAGAGCCTAATCGTCCCAAGTCGGATGAGCAACAATTTGAAATAAACGTTTCTTTTTTAATTTTTTTGCTGCAACAGTGGAAAAAAATTTTGTCTGTACTCTGGACGTAGCTCTATGTCCGAAGTCCAATCAAATATTGCCACGTGGCCTACACTAGGCCCACCTCATAATAGATCTGCGTAGATTATTAGAGGTTAAACTGCAGAGTTTATTGAGGGGGTATTGCAGGTTATTGAGAGTTATTCCAAGGTTATTTGAGGTTTATTGCGGGGGTTATTGGAGGTTATTGAGAGGGTGTTGTCGGGTTATTGCGGGGTTATTGGAGATAATACCCCAATAAAACAGAATAAACATGCAATAACCTGATAATAACATCCCAATAACTTCCACAGTTTCCACTCTAATGGAACCATGGAAGTTATTAGGAGATTATTTTCGGGTTATTGCGGGGTTATTGGAGAATACCGCAACAAAACCAAAATAACCCCCAAATAAGCTCCGCGGTTCCACCCCAAAAACCCCTTTAAGTTGCTCAAAAGATTGAAATGTTAGAGCCGAGTCTCAAATGTTTGTTTTTTTTCCCCTTGATAGATGATATAACTGCTCAAGTCATTAAAGTTATGTATACTAGAGTTGTTACTTGTGTTCAAACAAAAGAAGGATTGACTAAATATTTGCCCATTTCTGTTGGATTACATCAGGGATCTGCTTTAAGCCCGTATGTTTTTGCTTTGTTATGGATGGTCTTACTGGACATTTGTAGGAGAATGTACCTTGGTGTATGCTTTTTACTGATGATATCCTTCTTGTGGATAAGTCGAGAGAAAAAACTAAGGAAAAACTTGAATTATGGAGGTCTACATTGGAGTCTAAAGGCCTACGTTTGAGTAGAACTGAAACTGAATATATGGAATGTAATTTTAGTCGTAGTAGCTCTAGTAACATAAGTATAACTTTGGGTGATCAAATTATTAAAAGGTGTGAACGGTATATATATCTCAGGTCTATAGTTTAAAGTGATGGTGATATAGATGGGGATGTTATTAATAAAATTCAAGTTGGTTGGTTGAAGTGGAGGAATGCTTCGGGCCTTTTGTGCGATATAAAAGTACCACTTTGACTGAAAGAAAATTTTGATATGATGATGGTGAGACCTGCAATGCTTCATGGCACTGAATGTTGGCCTTTAAAAGAGAAACATAAAACTAAGTTAGGTATTTCCAAGATGAGAATGATTAGATGGATGAGTGGCTTTACACTTAGAGACCAAATGCAAAATGAATATATCCATGATAGGGTTGGTGTAGCTATAGTGACAGACAAAATTAGAGAGAGTCGTCCTAGATGGTTTGGTCACATTTAACTTCGACCATTTGATGATCTAACTAGGATAGTAGATATTTTAGATTCTACTTATTTTAGGAACGACAGAGGTATACCTAAGAAGACTTGGGCATATTGTATAAAAAATAATATTAATTTATTAGAATTAAATTAAAATACGACACTAAATAAAACACGATGGAGAAAAAGAATTCATGTAGCTGATCCATGAAAAAAAATACATATTTTTATGCCTTGATCTTTATCAATTTCTAAGGATATTATGCTTTCATGAAAGGTATTTTTGTGTTTTTGGATATAGGTGATGTAAAAAGGTCCAAAAAAGGAAGAAGGGTGAAAAAGGGTGAAAAAGGAGCAAAAATGGAGCAAAATACAAGAATTATAAAAAATTATGGCCTGGCGCCTAGGCGCCAGAAGTTGGCGCCTACGCGCCGGACTCGAATAGAAGCCGTCGAGTTTTTGACGACTTTTGGACGGTTATTTTGACCGAGTGAGCGGTTATTGGACATTCAGAAGAGCTGGCGGTTGTTCCTCGATAATAGGACATGTGATACATTGCATTTGAACGCTCCAAAACGGTTTTAATCACGAAGAGGTGCGAGCCAAAGTGAAGAGGTGCGAAGAACCGGACGCGGTGTCCGCGGCGCTGGCGCCGCATTCCGGCACCTAGGCGCCGGACGGACCTTCTAGAAGATTCATTGAATTTGGACATGTTTTGAAGAGGTGCCTCGAGCAACCCTCGAAGCTCTATAAATAGGAGTCACTCATTCAGAAAAAGGCGCCCCCATTGTATCCCCTATCTCTTAGCCACTTTAGGATCTCTCATCCTTAGAGAGAGAAATAAAGAGAGAAATTTAGGGCCACTTTTATTTAGTTTACTGAGTTTATTTTCAAGTTGTTGCATTTGGAGTTCATTACTACTGTGGAGTCGGTAGGAATCGGAAGATCCGTAGAAGGAATATTTGAGATAAGTATTTTATTTTTGATTCAAAGTTTATTTATTATGTTTTCTTGTTTATATTCAATGTGTTCCGAGTAGTTAGTTTACTTTCTCCCTTCAATTATGAAAAGGTAAATAAGATAATATAAAATTCGATGGAGAATTGAAAATCAAAATATTTTCAAAACATTGTGATGATATTAATATCTGATCTTACTTTACTTTTTAAATTGGTCATTTAAATTGTTAAAACTTGTTGAAGAGTTTTGAGACCTAGAAGGAGAAGAACTCTTAACTTGTAGATGTCACATGAATCCTTGGGTAGCCGAAGGCCATGCGCGGGCTATTCAAGGTGAAGTGCAATTAAATAGGAAGATAAGATTTAAAGGGGGTAGAATTGAAAAATTTTTAGAGTGACAGACTAAATTCTTATAATTTGATTTATAGATAAGGAAAGGGTCACTAGTAGGGCCGACCACAGCCACCCTTGAACATCTAAGTAGTGTGAGCCTAAATTAACTCTACTAACAATACATCCGGACTCGATCCGTAGATTTAACCAATGTTCTTTGAGTCTAGATCAAAGGGTAACGAATATGAATGCTTCTATTTGGCACAATACCATAAAATAGATTCTCCAACGAATATTAAATTATCTTAAAAATCTTGGATTAATTGAAAGGAAGAAAGTTGTTTGTTTTATATTTTTTTCACAAAATCATTTTCTTATTATTGTTTTCTTTATCTGCATCTAGTAAATTAAAAGTTATTTATAGTTAGATTAAAATACAAAAAGATTTTGAAATACAATATTTAAAAATTTATTACCATTTTTCCCAGTGGGATCGATATCTGAGGTCTTTGTTTCAAAACCCTTTATTACTTGAAACGATACGTATACTTGCGTAGTACTCCAAAAAGTATATAAAATATTTTCCTTTAAAATTATATTTTGCTATATAAACATATATTTAAAAAGTATTAATCACTAACGGCCTAGCATTCAGTAGCAATCAAGTTTTAGTTAATGCTATTGCCATAAATTAAAATTTGGTACACATCTATATAACAAGTTATTCCGGGTCAAGTGTTTCGCGCCTTTGCCAGAAATTAAATTTTCTAGCAGTGGTAACAAATTCTTGTATTTGGAAATACAAAAATCGGGTCAGTAGCCGTCTTCACTTAGTGGGATAAAGGTTTTGTTGTTGTTATTGTTGTTGTTGTTGTATAGAAGTGATTGCGTGACACTCTTTCTTAGTCAGGATCATGTCAAAGTAGGAAGGAGAAGATTTGCGGATCGTGTTTAATTTTTATTCTTTTTCTTCACCTTATAAGATTAATTTTTGAAATGTTCAGATTAATGGAGTAACCACTCCTTATCACTCGATTTCAACTGTTCTACAAGCAGTTCTTTGCTTGTATTTATTTATATTAAAATTTATTATGTTTTTCAACTAATCAGAGACAACTAATGATTTGGCTGCATTTTCCTTACTAATTTGCATTTTTATTTCGTTTATTAAAGTCATACGATGTAAGAAAAAGGAAGATTTTACATGCATACCACTCAAATTCATTTGCATTTGCATATTGTTGAATCCAAATCTGTCCTCCGAGGCATGCCTAAAAATCAGAGCAGTACGAACCATATGGGAGGGAGATAGAGGGATAAAGAAAGAGGAAGAACACACACAGAATTGCCCCATCGGGGCGAACTGGGGTATTCCCAGGCTCTATGACTTATTTTATATATAAAAGAGAGATTACATAGATGATAAGGATGGGGCAACTCCCTCTAAAATTTGGATATATATTTGAAAGCTAAAAAGCCTCTTTACAATTATTGGACCCCCTGTCTATAGAAGTTAGAGAGCTACTAAGATTGAAATTACATCTCTGTTGCTTTAATGAGGGGGTTATGATCTTTTCATATTTTGGAACTCCTTTTGACATGTTTTGATGTCTATGGATTCTTCACTAGGTGGACTCTTCCTTCGGCCGGCTGAGAGGGCATAGGTCAGCCATTTTGTCAGGATGCTGGGCGAATAGTGTTTGGAAGCTATTCTGGTATAAACGCTGAAGGTGGTCATCTGGATGGCTAGCCAATGGTAGTCGGTTGGTTAGTCCTTGGCAGTGAACTAGAATTTCCAGCCAGTTATTTGAGGCGACGATAGACCATAGATGGTTGGGCGGCCTTCTGCTGAGGACCTGCTAGGATGGCCCACTGGTCGGAAGGTCAGGCTTCAACTAGTTGGTTGAAGAATTGTAAACTATAGAAATATTGTATTTTAACATCATAATTAGCATTAGACATTGTGTCAACGTAAAATTAGTGTCAGATTTGCATTTATTTTATGTTGTGTGCTATTTTGTGTTAAAAAAAAATGGATGCAATGTATTAACGTCGGAATTAGCATCTGTTGTTTTCGTTCTTCTTCTCTTTTATTTTTGAAGGAATCGCCAACTTATATATTTATAATTGTCTTTTTATTCTCTTATTCGAGTAAATCTCCCTCACGGATAAAATGAATGAATCAAAGAGGAGAGAAAACTGAAATGAGAGATATATAATGGGCAATAGAAAAATGAGAGAAAGAACGTGGAGAGCTTTTGTAAAGTGAACTTCGTGTGGATAGCCTCAAAGTGTATGCCTGAAACATCAGATCGAAAATACAAGAGCTACAAAAATGCAAGAGAAACTCTAGAGGTTGGGCAACACCCGCACAAAAAGACGCACAACGATAAACCAAAGGAACTTAGCTGGTTGCGCAACACCAACTTAAGAAAAAGACACAACAACAACATAAGAAAAACTCCACAGGTGGCATAACATCAGACCAATGGACTACACACATTTCAGAGGATAAGTTTGTTTTGTCATCTACCCGTTGGAGCCTTTTTATAGAAGAAAAAATAAGTAAAAAAGTGTAGAAATTCAGAATAGAATTGCAAAAAATTGACTTTCAATGGTTGATAGCTCCACTGGCACATACATATAAGTGCGCTAATGTGATCCCCTACAAGTGCATAGAAGTGCGCAGGTAGCTGCATAAATTTTTCAACAGAATCGCACAGCCCAAATCAACCCATGGTGTTTTGGTATGCCCTTGGTTTTGGCCTGACCTAGCTTGCAATGACCTAATGCTTAATCGGTTGCAGGCCAACCTGAGCCAATGATCTTGCTCAACCTATGTTGATAATCATTTTGGACCAATTTGACTTGTCGTGGCTTGCCCGATCATGCAGACCATGTGCTCGTCACCTTTACTGTCACCAGTTGTAACGTCACAAACCACTGCTAACAATCATGAGCTGCACACATCGCCACATGTCACCATCTTCATGATGCATGCCATCGTATTATGCCTATGTCGGTTCACTACTTCCTTCCTAATACCTAGTCAGCTCACCACCAGTGTCGGCCCATGCATGCTCATGCTCTTATTTTCTCTTGTGTGCTTTCTTGCTTGTCCCCTTATTTGTCATCACACCCCAATTTACACTTGAATTTTATTATTGATCTCACAATTGTTTTGACCTGGTATGAGCATACGTGCACTTGTACATCAATGTTTGCATGTTCAGGTGCCTACCATTGCTCTTCGGAGACTACTACTACTAGAGTAACATTGTCCAACCATCGTCAATGCTTAAGTCCTTTGTCCATTAAGAAAATGACACAAAATACCGAGGCGAACTCTAAACACCTCAAAGTACAAATTGTTGAAATATTTATTTTTGGACGAAACAGACAAAATTTTATGAAAATAGGAGGGCAATAGATGTTTCATTAACAAATTTTATCATATGGCATAAATCTCAAGGCTTTTTCTAGCAATCTTTTTTTTATTCAAATTTAAACGTCATTCAGAGCTCAAATTTCAACACATTTACAGTCAAACAAGCTGGCTCAATGAGATGAACCTAATGATACCAAAATTGATCCAAATTGAACCTAATCAAGCCCAAGTCAAGCCATTGAACTGCATTAAGAGGCCTTGGGCAATCAATTGAAGGGTCAAATATTATCAGATATTAACATGTTTGTAGTTAAATTGAACATCTCAATGAGATAAATCCAACAAGCTTAAGCTTCCTTTGTTCTAAGGTCATTAAGGTTATCAGATCAACAAAAAATCTCTTATGATAAAGGGAAATCAACATGGATCATTTAATTGTGTAGTTATCCATTAAATGATTGGATGTTGCTTTTGCAGGGCCTATAAATAAACCCCCACTCTTCATTTGGATGGGGAGAAGAAAGGAAATATAAGGAGAAGAAAGTGTCTTTTTCCAGTTTTATTCTTGACTGGAGGCTTGAAGAGATCTCCCGGCCTCCATATGCACAGAACACTGTCAAACAACACTCGTTGGTCACCGTCAACCATCATCAACCACGCTCCATTTATCATAGTTAATGGAATATGTTGACTTCCAAAGTATCACATACACTCTACAATGGCATACATCAAATAATAAGAATTAAAGGCCTAACCATAACTCCCAGTGGCAACTGCTCTCGAGTATAACATTCAGAATGCATCAAATCTTTTTGTATATTGTGTACGAACAAACAATATACTCGGTGTATTGTGATCTTTTTCTAGTTGTTAGATAAGAGTTTGCTTTTGTACTTGCAACCTTATGTGGATCATTTTAACTAAGTGAGGCCCCATAATCTTTTCCCTTTACGGGTTTGCCACGTAAAAATTGGTTTAAATTAACAAAAACCGTGAAACAAGTGGCGAACTATGTACTTCGAAAATCAAAAAGAAATTTTTTTATAAATAAAAATAGTTTGTGGTGGAATAATAATGTGCAAGCAAAGATAAAATATAAGAAATTGTGTTATAAAAATTAGTAAATGTAAAAGCTTGGAGAATTGAGAAAATATAAGGTGGCCTGTAGGGAATCTAAGAGAACATTTTTCGACTCTAAAAATTCTGCTTGGCCTGCAGGGAATCTAAGAGAACATTTTCTGACTCTAAAAATTCTGCTTTTAGTGATATTTACAATATAGTATATACTAAAGATGATATAAAATATATGTATAAACTAGTCAAACAAAGAGAAAAGAAAAGTAAATGTTAACTCAGGTGAAGTATTCTAGATGAAAATCTAAAAGTGATTTTCTTAGAAGAAGATATTTAACATAGGTAGGTAAAATATTTTGATAATCTTTTCAATGAAGTTTCTAAAAGTACAATAAACCTTAGTGATCTTAATATCTTTAATAATAACAAAAGGTTTTATTTTGATCTTCGCATTAGTAAAAAAGAAGTTGAAGAGGCTTTAAAGAAAACCAAGGGTTAAAGAAAAATATGACCTAATGATATACTAATTGAAAGTGTAGAATTATTTAGGAGATTTGGGAGTTACTTTGCTTACTCAATATTTTTTGAAAAACTAAAAAATATACTCAAGGAGTGGAGGAAGAGTATTTTGGTCCCCATTATTAAGACTAAATGGGATGCACAAGAGTGTGCTAATTATAAAGTAATTAAGTTGATGTATCATACATTAAAATTATGGGAGAGGGTAATTGAACATAGGTTAAGATGTATTACAAAAATTTCTCATAATCAGTTTGGATTTATGTTGGGTAGGTCTACTATAGAAGTTATACATTAATTGAAATGTATGAAGGAGTAGTATGAACCACTTCCACTTTGCGTAAATTTAACATTTCTTGTATTTGATATAGATGTGTATAAAGATATTCAAAAATCGCAGAGTTAATCTTTCAACGCAAGTATACGTATCGCTCAAGTAATACAGGGCTCTAATGGAGTCCTGGATATCGATCCCACAGGGATAGTTCAGAGGCTACGGACTATGATTATAGAAGCTAATTTAGAATCATAACTTTATAAATCGAATTGTCTATCTGTCACTAATATGTAATCGTAAATAAGATAAATTTTTAAATAAACTAATCCTACTAACAGTTAACTAATTCAACTAATAAAGTGAAGTTCAAATATATAAGCAAGAATCCTTCTCCTTGTTAAGAAATTTAAGTGAATGGATACTTAAAATTAGTTTAAAACTGTGTTGCGTCAAATAGGAGCATACCTATTCTTTACCCTTTGGTCCAGGCATGAAGAACATTGACTAATCCCATGCTTGGTTACTGAATATGCGGCTAGGCTCGGAGGATACCGGCTCCCACTTCGGAGCTCCCACGTTCCCCTCGCCTCAGGGTTAACATCTACACTTTGACACCCAAATGATAGGACCGAATTGAGGATTTTAGTCTGTCACTCTAAAATCCCAATTCTACGCTCGAAAAATATTATTTCCTTATTTATTTGCACCCTACTTTTAAGGACTTTAACCTCCCTAAATCTCGGATATAATCTTCACTAGAGTTGTTAAACTCAACATATTTTAACTAATCAATTGGCCAGAATGAAAGTAAATTAAGATTTAAGTGAAAAGACTATCACAACTTCTTTAAAATTCTCTTAGCACACTAATTTAAATTACCATTTCACAAAAATATCAAAACAAGAAGAAAGATAGAAAAACTACTCAGATTTCATGGAGAAGATACGACAAAACTTGGATTTCATATATAAAAGCAATGTTCTACAATTTAAAATAAGTAAATACAACTTATCTCGAATTCCTCCCCAAGCAAACTCCGTAAAGTTCCTCTGAATCTCTTCATTTCTTTACATCATGCAGAATTCTCCTTCGAAACATCAAGGAGGAAGAAATCTCTCACTTCCCTCTCACTCTTACAATCTCTCAAAGAATCCCTCACAAATAACACTAATTGAACCACTATCTAAAACTTTAAGAAAAATAAGACACTAGCTAACACTCTAGAAACCCTTTGGACTCACTAGACACACACTCTTGACACTCTAGTGGACACACTATGGACTCGGTGGACACTAGTGGATACCATTTTCGGCCCCAAATTGTTTATTTTAAAGTAGTTGAAGAGTCTCCAAGAGTTATCCAATCATCCCTTCAAAAATCGTCCACATTGATTGCACCTTGTGAGATAACCGACTTTCTCACCGTCGGCGGCCTCGAGCTCGCCGTCGGCGGCCTTCTAGAATACTTAACTTAGACTCTCTTTCATAAGGCTCACTGTCAGTGGCCTTGATCTCACCGTCGGTGGGCTTCCTTGTAATATTTTTCTAAACTCTCGGGAAAATTTCGCCGTCGGCGCCCTAGATCAAATTTTCATATTTTTGGTCATTTTTGCTCCAAATTCGCTCCCTTTTATATTTTTTTGCTCCATTGTCCATAAATCAACATATCTGCAAAAAATCATCAAAAATACTCTTCTTTAAAGTGCAATATCATCAAAATCAATATAAAATAGGCATGAAAATCTTAGCATATTTTCAGTGGGTTATAATCCCCCAAACTTAACTATTACTTGCCCTCAAGTAATTTTTAGTACTAGACAAAGTTATGATTCATTGTGGTAAAATTTTAATTCAAAAACACTATAATTTTGATTTAAATAAATATCTTAGTAAGACTTCTTAGAAAGATTTTCAAGTAATTAGATTAACTCTATAGATGTAAGGCTATTTAGTCATCAAGTCTAAGAGTTCTAGTCTTCTATTCATTTCAAGAATTACTATATGTTGCAATATTAATTCACTTAGAATATTCAGATGATAGGAAATTCATGAGAACACTACTAGTAAAGAAACTAGTCCATAAATATAAGTTCATAAATTTATTTAGTTTTCTCTTTAGGTTAATCCAAGTGAAGCCAATTTTTGATAAGACATCTCCTCAAGCTTCTCCTCACTTTTTCTTTTCTTTTTATTTGGATTGCATTTCAATCCTTTATATATTTTTCTTTTCTTTTCAGGGATTGTTTTTCAATCCTTTCTTTTTTTTTCTTTTTCAAGTGAGGATTACTATATCTGGATAGCATGTTAATGATTTTGAACTTCACTTTTCTCTTCCTAAATTTGAAACTTATATCATTCCTTCCCCTTATATGTAATTCATAGTCTTTACATCATTGAGTCTCAATCTTTTCTTTCTCAACTAAATTCCTAAGATTCTTAGTATTTCAGAATATAGTTTTCTTTTCTTTAAATAGTTAACTATAGTCTTATCCTCTTATACTAAATATCTTAACCTACAAAATTAATTTTCATTACTAAAAATATTTCTTTGAATTTTCTACAATATTTAAATAAAATCTAAATATAGTTAACTGAATTAAATTTTATCACAAAAATCATCTTATAAATTCTGAAAATATTTTAATTTGAGAACATATAATAGTTAATATTTTTCTCCCCCCCCCCAAACTTAAAATTTTCAATAATAGAAATAAAATGGGTGGAAAGAAAAATTCTAAATATAAAAATCATACATTTACACTTTAGGCATTTTCTTCTCTCTGAAATTTTCGCAGGTTCTTCTCAAAAATTTTAACTTCAACTGACCTGTAGTATTAGGAACTTTTCTACACATATAACAGTTTAGAGAATTTGCTGGGGTAATGAAGTTTTAAAACAAGTATATAAAATAAAACATTTAACAACAACAATTAACTACACAGGACAATACAGAATAACAATTGCATTTCACAGCACAAAAACAAACAATCTACTATTTAAACTTTAGAGTTCACAATTACAATTACAATCATTTATCACAATCCATCAAGAAATGAAATACAAACTACAAATAAAATACATATCTCAGAAAATAAAACAGTTCACAAAATACAAATAACAGAATGAAAATACTATAATAAAACACACATAAAATAAAACAATATATTAAATTTTGATTTGGAACATTGGAAGATTTATGTGGGGAGAAATAATTATTCTGGAGTAATTAAGGGTGATTAACAAAGTGATTTAGTGCATATACCTTAATTATGAAAATCTGGGTACTAGCGACTAAGCGCCAGAGTGCCGGCGCTTAAGCGCCAGATTTCACGGCTAAGCGCCGAGGGGTTCGCGCTTAGGCACCCGTTTTCGAAAATTAGTTCCCAGCAGTTAAAACCCAAAAATTTCTAATTTTAAACCACCCCATCGTCTTCAACCTTCGGTTTATCGCGAAAGAGGAGCCTAGGGCATCATATTGTCTATCATTTAAGAGCAGCGATCTCAACAAAAATTGTTAGATTTGGATTCCTTGAGGTAAGAGCACTCCTCCTAAGTAAAACTTTTTTGATTTTCACCATGTATTTTGAGTACATTTTGGAAAATCTTAAAATCACTATTCATGATGAAAATTTGAGGAAAAACTTGAGAAATTGCTTGGATTTAGTGAAAATATATTTTGGAAGATAATTTAGCAAGTTTAGTTTGATTTTGGAATTTATGGTGAATTTTTTGTGAATTTTTAGAGATGGCTCCAAAGTCAAAGCGTGTGAGAGAAAAGGCCAAATTTGATTATGACAAATTTGTTAGCACGAGGACTGAGGAACGATACGTTGACGCACTGCAGTCACATAAGTTGATTCCTGAGCGTATATTTAGTAAGCCAAGAGAATTAATTGAAGATATGGTTGCTAGAAGGAACTGGGAGAATTACTGTTGCTTCTCCGTTGTTGTTGTTGTTTCTGTGGTCAGAGAATTTTATGCAAATTTGTCTGCTGCAGAAGAGGATCAAGTGATGGTTAGGAGACATGAGGTCAACGTTTCTTCTGGGGCAATCAACACTTTTTATGGACTACCTCCTGACATGTTTTGTTTTTATTCTAACTATCATCCTACAGAAGGAGAATTAGATGAGATCATGGAATTTCTGATTGATGGAAGAGGATTATGGAAAATAACAAATGATAGAAGGGTGAACTTTCCTGCTTCCAAATTGAATGCCACTTCTAAGGCGTGACATTATTTTATCTCATCTAAATTGTTACCTTCGAGTCATGCTAGTGAAGTAACGAGAGAAAGAGTTGTGTTGAACCATTGCATTCATCAAGGGAAGCCTATTTACATTGGAGGTATAATTTATGATTATGTTTTGAACTGTGCTAGATCAACCACTACTGCAAGTATGGGATTTCCTTCCTTGATTCATTCATTATGTGAACAATCTGGAGTGAATTTTGAAACCTGGGAAGAGGTACTTCAGCTATTGAGACCAATTACCAGTGTCAAAGTTGGTGCTTACACTGTACATTCAGAGTTTGGTTGGAGAGGAGGATTTGGTAGTGCTTCTATTGCTTCTGTTGCATCTACTTCTCATGCTACTACTTCACGCGCTTCATCATCTGTAAATTTACAGACTAGTTTGTTAAGAAAGATTTTGAAGAAAGTGAGTTTTACTCGTGAGCATGTTAGAGATATTGATGGTAAAGTGGATAATGTGGAAAGATATATTGTGAAACATGATGAGTATGAGGAGAGTTATTAGCAATATTTGGATAGACTGATTAGAGGTGATCAGAGTGCTGAGATGCCCCCTCATCCATTCTACATACTTTATGTGCCATCTAGGAATTGGAATGAGCAGTATGATGATGATGATGATAAGGATGATGAGTAGATTTGTGTTATTTGTTTTCGTTGTAGTGTTGTTGTTGATGTACTGATGTGTGTTTTGTTTAGTGTTTAGTTTGATCATTGTGTTGTGATGTGAACTTTAATAGTATGCAGACTATAGTTTGTATTATTTTTCTGTTATGCATATTCAGATGTATGGCTGTTGTTGTATTGATATTTTATATGTTGCTTTGTGGTAGTGATGTGTAATAGTAAATGTTTTTATGTGTATGTTATGTCAGAATTTTTAGTAGTGTGTACTTTAATTCAAAAACTGTTAGGAGATTATAAACCACTATTGGGAACTTTTACTTAGGAAACTACATGTTTAAAATTTTTCAAATTCCACTATCATCTGTTATCTGTATCAGTGTGTTATTTTAGTTGGTGTGTATTTGCTTTGAAAACCTTCACTACTGTAGAAGTCTTTTTGAATTTTTTACTTTTCTTTGTATAAAAAATTGTTTTGAAAAACTAAACTTGATTTCATTTTACTCGTGTTATTTAAATTGTTATACTTGCATATTAGAATATTAAAAATTCCTGCAAGCATGATATGTTAGTTTTTATTTCTCACTCATGTATCATTTCTTATGCTTAAATGTTTTATCTTAACTAAAAATTAAAGTTTTTTTTTGGGGGGGGGGATTTTAAAAACAAAGATTTTCAAAAACCTAAAATTTTATTTGATTCTCAAGAATACTTAAAATAAATCTTATTTTTGATTGAGAACAATTATGTACATGAAGTTATATTAGGGAAACAAAAATTTTGAATATATAAATGAATAAAAGAATTTAGTTAAAATTTATAGTAATCATGAAAAACTTAAAGTTAAAATTTTCTTAATGAAGAGGTGTTAAATAAAGTTAAACTATCTTTAGTAAGAAGTTTTGTATTTTTGGATAAATAGAAGATTTGACTTTTATTCTTCAAAGCTTAAATTTCTTTTATTGAAGAGTAATTTTCAAATATTGTTATTATGATTTTTAAGTGAAAGATGTATATCTGACCTTTATTTTAAATGGAAGGGTGGAATTCAAAATCATTAAAGGCTTATCAAGATATAGTAATCATTGCCTTAGAAAAAGAAAAAAAAACAGAAAAAAAAGAAAAATAAGAAAAAAAATAAAAAGAAAAGAAAAAGTGAAAAATAGTATATGAAAAGGGAGGAGAAGCTTGAGGATTTAAGGGCTTAATCAAAAATTGGTTTCATACCTAAAGTTTAAGATATAAGTTTAGAGAAAATTTAAAGCTTAAGGTTATAATATAGTAAGTAAAATTATTTTCAAATAAAGATTTTTAAGTGAGAAAAATAAGTGTTTGAGTCTTATATTTTGAAGAATCTATAAATATTTCTGAATTAGATAGAAGCTTATATTTATCATTTTCCTTTACTTAAGAACTTTCTAAACTTTAAGTTAGTTTTAATTACTGAAATTTTTTCTAAATTGGACTATTCCATTTCTAGAACAAAATTTCGTTATCTTCCTAAGAAACTCATTACATAATTTGCATGCTAAAATGTTCTATGAGATTAACTGTCACTTGAGGACAAGTAACATTTTAAGCTTGTGGGATTTTGATACACCTAAAATATATAGTATTTTTATGCACATTTTTATACCTATTTTTAATGATATTGCACTTTAATGGAAGGTATTTTGTGTTTTTCTTGTAGGTATGATGAAAATATATGGTCATGATGAAAGGAGCAAAATTGGATCAAATTTAGAGCAAAAAAAATGAAAAATGAAAATTTGGGCACTGGCGGCTAAGCGCTGCTGGGCCGGCGCTTAGCTACCACAGTTAAAAATTGAAATCTAAAGGAAATTGGCACCAATTTCAAAGGGGATGGGATGCAACTCTTGGTGGTAACTTACATAACTTCCTTTGGGCGGCAAGTTTGAATGAAGGGGTGCATTCTTTAGTGGATACATTGAATCTAGACACATTTGAAGAGACACTAAGGCACCTTTTGGTTTAATTTTTAAAGAGAGTCTTAGGAATGACTAAGTGCTCTTCCACTTGCATTTTGAAGAGAGTTTTTACAGTATTTTACTTTTATTTTGTGAGAGTTTTTATTAAGAGTAGGAGTAGAGAGTAGAAAGGAGAAAAGGGTCGGAGTGAAGTCTTCTTCTTCTCACTTCTTTTCTTTCTTTTAGTTTAGTTTCTATTGAAGTCTGAAGTTTATTTTGAATCATCGGAGTTGGGAGATCCGCTCTGAGGAGTAGTTTAGTGAAGAGTTAAAGTTTCAGAGGAACTTCCTGAGTCTTGTGGAGAGAATTTTCAGATAAGTGTTTACTTTTGTTCTTACATTTAGTTTTTTTTAATTAATACTTGTTTTTGTTTGTTGTTTTTCTTATGGATTTTAATTTCAAATCAATGTGTTTTTGTATTTTCTCAATGCATTCTGAGTAGTTTACTTTATCTTTTTCTTTCTTAAATGGAGAAGTAATTAGTTTATGGAGAATTGTTGTGGAAAGTTGTTTACTTCTTAATTTGGTCTGTTAAGTTGTAGAATTTCTTTAGATTATGTAAGATCCAATGTGGTATTGTCTCATAAAAGTTATTAAGAATCACATGTAATTATATGAGTGAGAATTGTAGTCCATATAATTGAATGTAATATTAGAAGATATTTTTATGGAAGGGAGTAAAACTAGAGGATTTTATAGTAACAAACTAAAACCCTCTAATTTGGTTTGAAGTTTTGAGTTTTGTTATGAGAAGTTAGCCCCCAGTTGGTGGGAATCAAGGGAACTCTAGAGTGAGAGACTAGTATCTTCCCCACCTAACCATGTTCAAAATGATAAAAATTTCAAATCAACCTATGTTCTTTATAGAACCAAGTAAGGGTAAAGAACACATTTGCTTTTATCTGTCACAACAAATTTAAATACTTCCACAACAATACTTTAATAATTATTACTACTTCATAAAAGGAAAGAAAAAGATATTCTAGTTAATAGTGTTTTACATACAGTGTTATTAGTTATTATAATTTTAAATTTCTTGTTTGACATTTTATTAAGGAAATTTCAAAAGACAAATCAACTTTGAAAACTTTTCAAAATCAAGACATACTTTCAAAAGCCATTAAAAAAGTAAAAAGATAATTTTCTGATTCCTTTAAAGATTTTCATATTTTCCCTATGGGTTCAATATCTCGAAGCTTAATCAGAAAGTCCTATATTACATGATAAAAGATACGTATACTTGCGTAGTATCCCATATTATAAAATCATAATTTTCATATTTAAATCATCAGCACATATATATATATGTGCGGGACCGAGTTTTTTTTAACGCACATATATTTATCGGGGATCACTCTTACCGTGGGAAGATGAAATCCGGTGTTAAAATGAGTTGAAATCGCTCTAAATCCAAGATCTCTCAAGCCCTAGGTCTAAATTTTCGGTAAATAAGGGAAGAAGACAATGAATAGTGGCGGTTGACTGGTCAAAATTGCGATTAAAAGGTAACTTTTGGGATCTCGCCGTCGACGGGCTCAAATGAATTTAATTTCAATAGTCTTGGGAAAAACACACCGTCGGCGGCTGATCCACTTAAAAACTACCTATTTTTATGCCTTATTTATGATTCAATTCTTAAGGATATTATGTGTTAATGAAAGGTATTTTTATGTTTTTGGATGTAGGTGATAAAAAAAGAGTTCAAGAAGGAAAAGGGAGCAAAAAGGAGCAAAAATAGAGCTAAAAAGCAATGTTGCTGAAATTTTAGGACTGGCGCCTAGCCGCCAGAATCCGACTCCTAGGCGCCAGAATCCGAATCCTAAGCGGCAGTTCGATACAGAAACATATAAGATTTTTGACGACTTTAGGCAGTTATTTTGACGGTGTTAAGCAATTATCAGACCTTCTAGAAGACAGGAAGTTACTCCTAATACATAGGACATGTGATACAATGCATTTGGACACAGGAAAATGATTTTAATCGCGAAGAGTGTCGGCATTATTTTTAGGTTGTGTGTTTTATTTTGAAAAGGGGGTCGCCTAACAGAAATTGTCGGCGAATTTTTAATTTAATTTAAATAAATAATTTGGAAAGTAGTATTTGATTTTGAAAATAATTTTAAATTTGAAAATTTTAAGATATGAAATCAAACTGATCTCACATCCCGAATAGTTTATATAAACGAGCACCGCATCACAAACTGTGTATCTATCTCGAAGAATAGACACACTGTTTGGTGATGGGGCTCGATTAAATAAACTAGAAGATTTGTAACATCCGTTTGGTCTGCGAACCAATTTTATAAGCCAACAAATTCCCCTGCTTAATATAAAAACATTAAACAGGGTTTATATTATCTGGGTTCTTAAAATTCCCTATAAGGGCAAGCCCCTATAGTTAATTACATCTTAAGTGACGGGAATCACCTAAGAAAACTCTCGATAATAATCGCAATGTTCGCTCTCAAGAATTTCAAAGTTTAAGTTTTCAAGGGATTGAATTTTGGAATTTCAATAGGGAATGAATCAAATTTGGAACATATTGTTTTGGGAATTCAAAGAAAGAAAAATAGGAGAAATCACAGATTCGAAGCGAACTTCGGTAATTTCCCAACTATCCTATTGTTTGGCTTGGATTTAGGAAAGTCCTAATGTTTATTTAGTATTTCAATCTTGCCAATTTTAATTAATTTGGACTTATATTTGTATGATAAAATCATACAAATAGCCTTGAAGATGTGAGGGTTTATGTCGTATCAAACGACTACCTCGGAGTCCTAAGACCGGTTAGGGCTTAATTTACATGACATGATCATGCAAATGCCTAACGAAGAGTTAAGGATTTATGTTGCACTAGGCAAACTACCTCGAAATCCTAT
Organism: Papilionanthe hookeriana x Papilionanthe teres; assembly: GCA_022702705.1. NCBI lineage: Eukaryota > Viridiplantae > Streptophyta > Magnoliopsida > Asparagales > Orchidaceae > Papilionanthe > Papilionanthe hookeriana x Papilionanthe teres. The sequence continues at coordinate 54,389,636 of CM040438.1, read as the reverse complement.
GGCTTAGTTGTTTAATTCTAAGAAAGTTTTGTTGAAGTAGACTCGGGTTTTGCTTGATGACGATGGCACGTCTTCGCCCACCATGCTCCGAGCTCCTTGTTGTTGCAGAGGTTTAGTTTTAGAAGTCATAAATCAGGAGATGAGAAAAGTGTTTTGGTTTAGAGAGAATCTTAATTTCCAAGTGTTATTTATGTTTTATTTAAAACAAATCCTAAAGTTGATTATAACAACACCGGTTAAGATCCCACGGTTCCATCCTTCTGGCATCGTTATTTTTATCGGATTCACTTAGTCCAGATGAATTTGCTAAACTCAACTAAATGAGTTCCACACTTTCATTTAGACCGTGGGAAATCCCGTTAGCAACACGTAGGTTACATCATCCGAGGTATTCCCGATCATCCAACAAGACGTTTTAATTTAGTTGTAATTGCAGTTTTGTGTTATGTTTGTGATTAAATTTTGAGTTGTTTTATATTTTAAAATGTTGTGGCGGTGAATTTTATCTTGCAATGACTTTTAATTTAGTTTTGGTTTCAGTTTTAGGGACTATCCTAAAAGTGTGGGTTTTCATGCAACGAGTTGTTTATCATGCAAGAAAAGTAAGTGCGATGCGATTAAATAAATTGGAATAAGCTAAATTGCAATAAAATAAAAGCGTACCTGGAGGGTCTTCCCGTCATCCCAAGCTGCACTTAAAACACAATTTAGAATATTTAAACAAGTTCCTAGGTAAAGCTAAGGGAAGGGTTATGGTTTTCTACCAAATTTCCTAATCCTATAGCTAGTCATTTCCTATGACATCTAGGTTCTTGTGTTTTTTTTTTTTGTTTGAGGACGATTTTCTTCATCAAAGAATAATTAAGTTTAGTTGTTCTTATAAACATCCTATCATATTGAGGAAGTGCTTAGGAAGAATCTTAAACATCTTTTCAATATTGCTAGAATTGTTTTAAGTCCAAATGAATTTAATTATACAAATGAATTAATCGTCCGAGAATTCAAGTTTTGTTATCTTGCTCAGTGAACTAGGACATTTGAATATCCTATAAGTGAAGTAACATTTCATTTAACGTTTTGTTTAGGAGTTATGATAACCAAAGCTTTCGAGGGCAAATTGGTGTTCAAATGGTTTGTGATTTAATTTAATTTCAGTTATCGGGTTTAAATTTGGAATAGTGTTCAAGTTACTTTATTTTAAATTTCTTTGTCTTAGGTGATGTTATTTTTTTTTAATTCAATTTAATTTAACTTTAATTTAATTTAATTTAGTTTAGTTTCAATTTTGATTTAATTTAACTTGATTTTAATTTTAACTTGATTCTATTATTTAATTTAATTTAATTCAATTTAGTTTGATTTGACATGATTTAATTTAATTTAATTTAATTTAATTTGATTTGATTTAACTTACTTTAGTTTAATTTAATCTGATTTAATTTAATTTAATTTAATTTAATTTTAATTTAATTTGATTTAATTTTAATTTAATTTGATTTAATTTAATTTAATTTAATTTAATTTAATTTAATTTAATTTAATTTAATTTGTTTTAATTTGATTTAAATTAATTTAATTTAATTTAATTTAATTTAATTTAATTTAATTTAATTTGATTTAATTTAATTTTATTTAATTCAATTTAATTTAAATTTTAATTTAATTTTACTTTTAATTTTAATTTAATTGAAATTTTAAAAGGGTTTAATTCAAATAATTTAACTTTAATTTAATTTAATAATTAAGTCTTTTAACATTTTAAATCTTAAATTTGTATTATCATTTTAATTAGGAATTAAATATTATTGAGATGATTAATTTAGGGATTCTTAAATTAAAGAACAAATCTCTTCCTAATAATATCCCTATTTTAATAATTTCAATTTTATTATTCTTCCAAATTTAATCAATTATTTAATTAAGGTTTATTTCAATTATTTTAAATTGTTTAGTAGGTTTCTACCCTTTAATTATTTAAATTTCAATCATCCAAATCAGATTAAGATCAAATATTTTACTCTTTAATTTTATTAAGCCTAAAGTTTTAATTAAAGGTTAAAATTTTAATTACCATTTTGCCCCTTCAAGCTTAATAATTTCATAACTCACTAAATTGAGCATAAATAAACTTGAAATTTTTATGTGACTTCACTCATATGTCAATAAAGACATGAGAGGAGAAAATGTGATTTTTCTGTTTTTAATTTATTTATGTAATTATTTTTGATGGAAAATAAAGATTTCCAAGGAAAATTTAATAATATGACCAAGGGAAAGTTTCTGTCCTTAAGAAAATTATGGGACATTCCTAATGACTAGAGAACCACTTGGACCAATTTTGGTGATTTTTTGAATTATATGCTTTTTATTATAATAATTTTGAGTTTTTGAGTATTAATTAATTTAAAAATAAAATAAAGGTTGAAAAATGAATTTTAAATTTTTCAAAAATCTTTCTGATATCAAGGAAATCAGAGAACCAATGTTTACAATTTTATGATTTTTCTTTGATTTATTAGAATTAATTTAGTGGAAATACTAAAAAATAAATTTTTTTTAATTTTAAAATTACCTTAGGGCTTTAAAATTTAATATCTCATCAAATAGACCTAAGAAAAATATGGGGTTTATTCCTAAGTGATTAAAATTCAAAATGTGCCATTTTGGTGAATTTTAGTATTTTTGTGATTTTTATTATTTTTTAATTATTAAAATATTAAAATAATACAAAAAATCAACTTTTTTAGAAAATTAAAATTTTAATTTTCTTAAATTCCCCTGATATCAGAGAGGCTCCAAAACCAATTTGGTGAATTTTTGAAAAGTATTTTGAATGTTATGAATTTTTAAAGTTTAAATTGGCTAAATGGCTTAATCAACCCATTTAGTAGGGCTAACCAAGTCCAATTGACTTCAAATTTTTATGGTGGGTTCATATAATCCTAAAGGTTAGTGGAGAATTGATTTCAAGCCAATTTGATGTATGATTAGCTCTAATTAATTAGGGACTTATTTTGGGTGTTTAAGCCAATTAGGGTTATTCCAAGTGGATTAATTCAAAACCTATTTTTCCTAGGTTCCTCTGGTCATAATAAACATCACTAAATTTTCCTAGAATTTATTTCACAACATGCTAGTTATTAGATTTAAAATACTCAAAACAGCAACATGAATTTGGAAAATCAATAACTTCTCATAGGGATAGCCTCGACTTTGGAAAATTCGGGGAATGTTCCCAAATTCGGAGGCTTCAAAAGCCCTATGGTCTCATGCCATGGTGAATTTCCTATATGCATGGAGAATTAAAACAATGCGAGAGGGTAAATAAATCATTAAAAATAAAATACTTGATGAAATTAAATGATTTCTTTTCCACATTATTCTCCTCTCGTTCACCGAGCAAGAGGGTATTTTTATTTTATTTTTCCGATTTTCCTACACAAAGTTATGCATTTTTGAAGTTTAGGGAATTAAATAAATAAGAAAATACCCTAATTTTCTATTTAAAACGGCGGCGCTGACTCATCCTAGGCATCTCCGAAACGCTGCGTGTCGCGCTGCCATTCGACGCCGCCACTTGAGTCAGCAGCCAGGGTCCCGCCTTCCGCGTATCATCTGCCGATCCGACTCGATCTAAGCCGTCCGTCCGCGCGTGTATGGAATGAACGGCATCCGTTCATCATCCCCAGCCGTTCTCACCCGAGAGCCGTCCACACTAAAACCCTAAGGACTCACTCATTTTTCAACGGATTTTCGTGTTCTTGTGCTCTATGGATTCATCTTGAAGAAACGAATACATCTATACAGTGATCATGCATTGAAATTAAGGCATTTGAAATGGAGAATCTCCAGAAGCTCGGGATATAGAGTTAGCTCATACCTTTGCTCAGAGAAGTGTGGCTTCAATCTGAGGGTTGTGTCACCTTCGATTGGGTCCAAGAAAGCTCCAGATGAAGTCTCTTGGCTCAGTGAATTGTCTAGGTATGATTTCGACCAAGCCCGATCACAAAGCTTGGAGGCTGGAACAGATGGGTGGCCTGGAGAGGGGGTTTTTTCTGGTGGACTTCTTCCCTTGATCTGGTGAAGGAGTAGGACCAATCAATTTGAGGATTGGTCCACTGTGAAGAAGTGTTGTGATTTTGGGTGGAATTTTGGCTGAGAAATTGGGCTCTGTTGGTGGGGATTAGGGCAAATTGTCACTGGGGATCAACTGCTCTAAGTATGGAGAGTGGTCTGGAGCAATTTTGGCAAGGTTTCGATAAGGTCTGGTTCAGCACCTCTCATGGCCGAGGGGAGGTGAGGTTTAAATAGGAGAGGGTGGAGGGCCTCCCAGGGGGAGTTAGGGCTTGGGATCGAGCTGCTTAGGTCGAGGGAAGAATAGCCATGATGGCCATTGGGCATGGGGCAACTCGACGAGGTGGAATTCCAAAGTTTGGCTCACATGGGTGCTCTCGGCTCGGTGGTTTCCGGTGGTCGTGGTGGGCGGCCAGCCGGGGTCGAGTCACTCGTTGTCATCGGGAGGGTCGGGGGTTGGCAATGGTGCAAGCAATGGAGAGTGTCCTTGTGTAGAAAGCTTCATTCAAAATGGATTGGGGAAGGGGCTCTTTTAGGCTCAATTTGGTCATCCTATGGGTTTGGGTTGGGTGCACCTTTCCAAGCTCTAATTTAGGCTGAGTGAGGTCAGGTGAGTCAGCTAGATTAGCAGGGAGAAGTCACTATCAAAGCATGTTTAAGTTTAAACATAGTTTAGGGGAAGCATGAAAAGGTTTAATCACCTTTAAGAGAATCCTTAAAGAGGCTCCTCCTCTTGCCATTTATGGGATGGTCACATGTCAAACCTCTCATGGCTTTACATGGGGCTTGAGGATGGCTTCATGGCTTTATTTGGGCTTGGGTATGGTTTAGTCAATTTCATTGGAATGGATTTTAGGAATTTTGGCATTTTGATGGGAATTTGGATAAAGCCTAATTTGGAATAATTTAATCATAGGTTTCAAACTTTAGGGAATGATTTTATCAAGTGGATCATGAAAAGGAATTGTCTTGTGGGCTTTGGATGAATTTTTGGGCTTTTGGGTTTGGTGGAAGTGGGATTTTTAAAAGGCTTCAATAGGTGGGCCTTTATATTTCAAAATGGACTTTTGGATGAAGAATTTTATGAAAACCATGCCAAATAAATTTTGGGTTTAGTTTAGGGATGTTTCATGAATGGTTTGGAATCAATTTGGTGTGATTTGGCATAGAATTGGTTTGAATTTGGGCTTTTTGGTAAATGGCTCAATGTAGGTCAAGTTGGGCTAATTTGGGCCAATGTTGTGCTAGGGTTTAAATTGATGTAAAATTAATGTTGGGAGATGTTTATGGGAGTGTTTCAAAGAGGTTTTGGTTTTGGTTGGGTTTTGATTTTGGGGTTTGGGCTTATTTGGGTTAGGTTTGGGTTTAGGTCAAAATTGGGCCTTTTAGCTTTGGGTTGAATTTGAGTGGGGTTTGAGTCTAAATTTTGGGCAAATCATGTTAGTGTTTTGTTTGTGGGGATTCTAAGGAAGGTTTAGAAAAGGTTTGGGGTTAATTGGAGTTGAATTGGGTTAGTTTGGGTTAGGTTTGGGTCATGGGTCCAAATTGGGCTTTAAGGACAAAAGTGAAATTGGATTCAAATGTCAATCAAATTGGACTTGGATTTGGTCTAGATTGGTGTTGTAAATGTTGAATTGAAGTTTAAAATTGAGTTGGACCAGAATTTGGGTCAATTGGGTAGATTTGGCTTGACATTGGGTTCACTTAGGGTTAAAAATGGGTCAAATTGGGGGTTTTGACAAAAGTGGGGTAAATTGACAAAATTGGCTCATGGTGTAGTTGAACAAAATGAAATTGGGAATATTTGGGATTTTTTGGAATTTTTTGGGAATTTTCTGAAATTTTGGATTTTTGGGTTAAGAGGAGTATTTTGGGTATTTGGAGGGTATTGGAAGGTATTTTTGGAATTTTTGGTATTTTTGGGTATGGATGATCAATTTGAGTAATGTGGGAATGTTTGGGATTGGTTTTGATGAATTTTGGTTAATTTAGGTGATTTTGCAAATTTTGGGTATTTTCAAGGGTTTTGGGTAGGCTAGTCGGGTGTAGGGTCCCGGGGGTCAAAAATTGAAAATTTGGAAAATTGAAAATTTGGAAAATTGAAAATTTGGAAAATTGAAAATTTGGAAAATTGAAAATTTGGAAAATTGAAGATTAGGTGAATGTAAGTGGAATAAAATCATTTTGGTTGAGCCATGAAGCCGTATCAAGCCCACATGAGCCATGAAGGGACTCATTTGAGGCATCCACTATGTTGTTCCTAACCCTCTTAGCCAAGGGCTTAGGGGTTAAGGACCATCCATGTGAATCACCTTTATGAGTCAGGAGGTCAAGTTAGGTATGGGTGTGTTTCTAGGATGTGTGTGAAAGTGTAGTGTATAGGTGTAGTGTGTGTGTAAGTCGGCCCTTCACTGGACCGAGCTACCCAGGGTAGTCCTAAGGCCAAAGAGTCCTATAGGAACTCATCCCTTAAACTTCCACATTTGATTTCAACCCTCTAGGTGATTAGGGGTCTATAGTCAAGTTTGTGGATTTTGCAGGGAGTTAAGAAGTGGTTTAAATTTCTAAGTGGTGGGTCCCAATTCTAATCCTTTAAGATAGTCAAAGGAAATGCCTAAGGCTAGATCCTAAGTACTAAAGAGAAGAAGAGAAGACCTCATCAAAAATGAGGTCAACAAATGGACCCCCAATAGGTGGGGTGTACTAACCAAGCACACCGCGTGTATTGGAGTTGACCGAAGAGATCAATAAAACCAACACAGATGTCCAAGTGACAAACTTAAGACGAAGTAGAAGAATTTCCGCTGGGGAGTGTCAAGTATATCTCTGAGACTGGAGATCCCTGAACTCTCGCTGGGGAAAGGAAAAGGAGGTGAATTCCAAATCACATGATCTGGGGGAATCTCGATTTAGATTTTATTTTGTTTTAATTTAAGTTTTGATGTGTGAGCTCAGATTTCAATTTGGAGTTTTAATTTAGATTGAAGTTTTATCAAAATTAATTTGAAGGGATTTGAACTTGAAATGAAAATTGGAATTTTATGGTTTTAGATGTAACATCTTCAACCTCAAAAGAAAATTGAATTGATTGGGTTGAATCATTACAATGAGCAGAGATCTCAGAGTAATGCGGTATTGGATGGAAAATCTTTAACCTCAAGAGTTTCATTTTGATGTATTTCATTGTGATAGGGAAATGATCCTAAAGCAATGCAGTCTCGGATGTAAAATCCTCAACTCCAAAAGTTTGAATTTTGATGTATTTCATTGCGATAGGGAAAGAATCTAAAGCAATGCAGTCTCGGATGTAAAATCCTCAACCTCAAAAGTTTGAATTTGATGTATTTCATTGCGATAGGGAAAGGATCCTAAAGCAATGCAGTCTCGGATGTAAAATCCTCAACCTCAAAAGTTTGAATTTGATGTATTTCATTGCGATAGGGAAAGAATCTAAAGCAATGCAGTCTCGGATATAAAATCCTCAACCTCAAAAGTTTGAATTTGATGTATTTCATTGTGATAGGGAAAGGATCCTAAAGCAATGCAGTCTCGGATGTAAAATCCTCAACCTCAAAAGTTTGAATTTGATGAATTTCATTGCGATAGGGAAAGAATCTAAAGCAATGCAGTCTCGGATGTAAAATCCTCAACCTCAAAAGTTTGAATTTGATGTATTTCATTGCCATAGGGAAAGAATCCTAAAGCAATGCAGTCTCGGATGTAAAATCCTCAACCTCAAAAGTTTGAATTTGATGTATTTCATTGCGATAGGGAAAGAATCCTAAAGCAATGCAGTCTCAGATGTAAAATCCTCAACTCCAAAAGTTTGAATTTGATGTATTTCATTGCAATAGGGAAATAATTCTAAAGCAATGCAGTCTCGGATGTAAAATCCTCAACTCCAAAAGTTTGAATTTTGATTGAGAATTGATTTGGAATCTGGAAAGATTGAATTTGAAATTTGATTGAGATTTGATTTGGAATCTGGAAAGATTGAATTTGAAATTTGATTGAGATTTGATTTGGAATCTGGAAAGATTGAATTTGAAATTTGATTTAAAATTTGTGCTCATTTTGTTTATTATTTAACGATTCAAATTTTATTTTATCGTGAACTTGGAGTTCATCATTTTTTTTAGATTTTTTTTAAGGAAAGTTTTCTTTTATTATTTTTTTTTGTTCTTTGTTCGAAGTTCATTTAACTTTAATGGCGTTTCTCAGTCAACTTGCACAAAAGAGGTGAAGGCCAAAAATGTGACATAGTCACTTTCATTCCAATCATGTTGAAGATACATCATACAACTCGATCCGGAATACATCTCATACAATCCATGTAGACTCAAAACGGACTATGTATGATCTTTGTCGATCAATCCAAAAAGGTATCCGTCGTAAATCCATGTCCGAATAGTGAGGTACATGGTCAATAACATCACCTTCCAAGCCATCCTTGGCAAGGATGCCGTATGGATGTACGTTGGAGGTGTGATATTTTCCATGTAACTCGCAGCTCGTAAGGTCGGAGGCTCTCTAGCTCCGGGTCTGGCTGGAAGTGGTAAGGTGCTTTCTTGTCATCCATCCTTCTAAAAGTAACTGAGATCCGCTTCACGGGTACTCCCGTCCGCAATGTTTAGCGACATCCGCTCCATTGCCCTTCGGTATCATGACGGAACCTACCGTAATGGTATCTTTATCGGCCCTCGGAACTCACACGGGCCGGCTATCCGGAGGTCGGATCCAAACATGATATTACACTCGTTCGGAAAAGAAGCGTGCAAAAAGGTCGACAAAGTCGTGGTGATCTATGTGCGGGGGTATGCAGTCACCCTTCTTGTAGATGTTAATGATGCAACTGTTGGGTATGCAATCTGCCGGCAGTACCCTCCATGTTATCATTCTCTTTACCATCCTTTTGATGACTAATGACATTGGATCCACCTGGCCATGACGGAGTATTCCCGGTGGGTTTCCCTTCCTGTCTTCTGCGAAGTTGTAGCAGCATCCACATTGTATTGTAATTCTCCCTTTCCCTGGCATCCATCTCCGGGGTTCCGAGTAAGTGTTTTCTCTTAGGCGGCCCGCTCGGCCCATTCTTTTTAAATCCCGGATGCAGTCCATGATTTGTTGTTGCTCGTATTCTGAGAACACGTCTGTATGTAGCTCGAGGCCTTCTAGTATATTGATCCTCCTGCCTCTGATTCTCTCGAAGTATTCAAAGGTTTGCTTTTCAACATCTTGCATTCTTTCTAGCTCGTATTCTGGAATAATCTACAAATGGCGAGGCCTGGTGACGTACTGTGGGATATATGGCTCAATCCCTTTGCGTTCTCCTCGCATACCTCGGCTCCTCGGGGATGGTCTCCGTCGGGACATCCTCCGGGGTTGCTCCTGCAATAAGGTTATGCATTACTGGTGACTTTATCTGGTGGCGTGGTAGCCTTCCTTCTTCTGATCTTTTTGAGATTTCCCTGGTCTCTTCTGTTATCCTCGGAGCTGGCCTCCTTTCTTCAGGTTCCTGGTGAACCGGCGTCCTTGAAGTGTATGCACTGGCAGTAGCAACCGCCTCGTCGCGCTGGTCCGCTGCTAGTTTAGTTGACATCTTGCGGATACGGTGATTTTTATTTCTTCGCTGAGTTGCTGTGAGAGTAGCTCTTCGTACTTCCTGAGTTTCTGTGGGCGCGGCGCTGACAAGCCTGCCCTCTGCTGTAGCGACTACAGACTTGATTTTCTTGTCTTCTTCAGTGCTTGTTTTCCTTTTCTTGCTGCTGGAGTGGTGGCTTGGGCCACTCACTTTCATTACTGTCTGACTGGGTAGTTCCTCTCGGTCAACTGGGACTTCGCACCAGCAGGCCTGCAATATGAGGAAAGTGACTCGGTCCCTGCGAAAAGACAAGGAAAAGGATCAGGGGCTGTACTAAGAACAAGAACATTAAGAAAATGTTTATTAAAGACAGTTTTTTTTATTACTTTTATATTTTTAAATTTAACAGGAATGAAGTGAGAAAATATCAGGAAAGAGATTTTGATTTGGAAGAGAAAACAAGGAAAACTTTATTATCATGATTTCATTTATTTTAGCACATTTTTTATTATTATTATTTTTTTGTTCGGACCCAATCATAAGTAATTACTTCGCCCGTGCTTCTAGGGATGAAGAATTCATTCCTTCGAAACATCAGGTAGCACAATACTTCTTCAAGTATCGTCCGTTGATCGGAAGCATATGTCTTTCTCCTCGGCGATTCACTAGCCGGTAGGAGCCTCCACGAGTATACTTGCTTCAACCACAAACGGTCTTTCCCAAGTGGGTTCAAATTTTCCTCCTATCTTGCGGTGTGCGAGGATAGGTCTCTTGAGAACAAGAACTAAGTCACCAACTTTGAAGGTCCTTGGGCGGACCCGGCTTGTCATGGGCTTGAACCATCTTGGCTTGGTATAGTTCTAAATTCTGCCGTGCTGCAAGTCTTTTCCTTCCGGGCTTTCCAATTCTTCTAGTCGTAATTTGGCATTCTCTTCGTCATGATTTTGTTTGCAACTCGCAATTCGAGTGAAGGAAGCTAGACCTCTAAGGGTAACATCGCCTCGGACCCATACACCACGGCGTAAGGTGTAGCTTGAGTAGGAGTTCGAAGGTTGTCCGGTAGGCCCATAAGGCTTCTAATAACTTCTCGTGCCAATTTCTCTTATTATCGTCCAAAGTTTTCTTTAAAATTTGAACGAGAGTTTTATTAAAAGCCTCAGCCAGGCCGTTTGCTCTTGGGTAGTAAATTGTTGAATACCGCCAGTCGATTCCGTGTCTCCTGACAAAATTGTTGATTTGTGTGCTTCTAATGCCGATCCATTATCCGAGATGATCTCGCGCGGCACTCCGAAACGGTAGACAACTTGGTTTTGAAAAATTGTAGCACGTGGTGTGCTTTCACTTCTCTAAGTGGAATTGCCTCGCCCACTTGGAAAAGTAATCTGTAGCCGCAAGAATGAAGCGATGTCCTTTTGAAGATGGTGGTTCTATTGGACCCACTATATCCGTGCCCCAACATTCAAATGGCCACGATGCAATTGTCGGATGTAGCACATTTGGAGGTTGGTGTAGAACCACTCCGTGCACTTGGCATTGGTGATAGCTCTTGGAGATTTTCATGCAGTCGGTCATCATCGAGGGCCAGTAGTACCCTAGTCTTTTAATTTTCATCTTCATCTTCGGACCCGAATGGTGAGCGCCACAGAGTCCTGAATGCACCTCTTTAACAATTTCACGGGCCTCGGACCCGCTTAGGCACCTTAGCCACATTTGATCGAAAGACCTTCTGTATAACGTGTTGTTTATTAATGCGTAGGACGAGTTCTTTTCTTGATCTAATGGGCTAACGACCTATCGTCCGGTAGTTTTCCTGTTTGCAAGTAGTCTATTAATGGTCGTCGCCAATCTTCTCGTGTTTTCTCGTCAGCTGCTGCAAGCCGATTCTCTTTCTTTTTCGATTTGTGTATTGTGTCTATGTCGAGCTGTGATAGGACTCGACGTCACGTGAATTGACACTTCTATCGATTCATCTTGCAAGCGGGAAAATTCTTTTGCGAGGCGGGCTAACGCATCTGCTAAAGCGTTTTCTTTTCTGGGAATTTTGTAGATTGTCACATTCGGAATCTGTTCCAACAACTATATGGCATACTGGAAGTATTTCTCGAGTCTTGGCTTTAAAATTCTGTACTGTCCGGCGATCTGTTGCATGATTAACTACGAATCCCCGTAGATGTTGATGTTTGTTATCCCCATTTGAATAGTTAATTCCAGTCCTGTTATGAGGGCTTCATATTCCGCTTCGTTGTTTGTACATGGCTTTGTCAAGTGGTAGGAGTATCTTAACATTCCCCGCTCTGGTGTTATAAAGATTAGTCCGATTCTCGCCTTCACAGGCACTATCACTTGCGATCCTTCGTCTTTGTGTGCTGAAGATGCTCCGTCGAAATATAATTCCCAATGTCGATCATCAGGGTCTTCTAAGCTCATTATTTGTTCATCCGGCAAGTCGTCATTGAGAGGAGATTCTGCCGGCAAAGGGTGTGTTGCGAGGAAGTCTGCTAGGACTTGTCCTTTTATGGTAAGAAGAGGCACGAAAGTTATATCGAATTGCAATAATATCATTGACCATCTGGCAAGTCTGCCGGAAAGCGTTAGACGAGTCATCAAGTATTGCAATGGATTAAATTTCGAGATCAGGTTGACCTTATGAGAAAACATGTAGTGCCTGAGCTTTTGAGCGGCAATGATCAGGGCCAAACAATGCTTTTCAATTGCGGGATACTTTATTTCCGTCGGAAGTAAACGATGGCTTAGGTAGTAAAGAGAATTTTCTTTACCCTCATCATTGACCTGGGCTAACAGGGCTCCGAGTGAGTCGTCCAAAGCCGCGGTATAAAGTATCAATGGTCTACTCGAGACTGGGGTTGCTAAGACAGGAGGTGTCATTAAATATTGCTTAATGTCCTCGAAGGCCTTCGGCATTTCTCTTCCCAAATAAATTTGGCGTCTTTTTTAACTAGTGCCGAGAAAGGCTGACACCTACCTGACAAGTTGGAGATAAAGCGTCGAAGGTATGCCAACTTTCCTTGAAAAGATCGTAGTTGTTTTAAGGTTTTGGGAGGCGGCATTTCTAAGATAGCTTTAATCTTTTCCGGGCCGATTTCAATTCCACGATGTCGGACAACGAATCCTAAGAATTTCCGGAGGTGACGCCGAAGGCGCATTTTAAGGGATTCATCTTAAGGTTAAATTGTCTTAATCGTTTGAAAACAATTCTCAAATCATATAGGTGGTTGTCCTTTACTTTGCTCTTGATGACCACATCGTCCACGTAGCATTCGACTTGATTGTGGATGAGATCATCAAAAATTCTTGTCATTGCTCTCTGGTAGGTTGCTCCTACGTTCTTCGATCCGAATGGCATCACTGTGTAGCAATATACTTCGATCGGCGTTTCCGAATGCCGTAAGTTTTTCATCTTCCGGAGCCATTTTTATCCGGTTGTATCCCGAAGATCCATCTATAAATGAGAATATTTTATGTGTCGAAGCAATGTCGATCATTAATTCGGGATCGGTAGAGGGAATTCATCCTTTGGACATGCCTTGTTTAAATCTCCGAAATCCACACAAATTCGATCCGACCATTCTTCTTTACGATCGGCACCACATTGGCTAACCAAGTCGGGTATTGCTCTTCACGGACAAATTTAGCTTCTATTAGATTTTTAACTTCAGCTTATGACTTGTTGTTCGATTTCTAGACGCATTCTTCCGGGACCTTGTCCGATCGGGACGAAGTAGGATCCACTCCTAGCTTATGGATCGCGACCTCTGGAGCTAATCCCGACATCTCATCGTAGCTCCAAGCAAAACGAGTCTTTAAATTCCATTAATAACTTGATTATTTCTTCGGAGTCTTCTTTATTGAGTAAGGAGCTAACAAAGGTAGGTCTAGGCTCTTCGCTAGTACCTAAGTTAACTTCCGTTAACTCATCTATTGTAGATTTAATCTCTTCTTCGAATTACGGTGGAGTGTCTCCAATTTGTAAATCTTCGAATTCTTCCGTAGTTTCCATGCAGTTTTCATTAGACTCGCAAGTGACAACCAAGCAAAATTCAGTATCGTCGACTGATCCTACTATGCCGAATCCGAGACCATGCTTTGAATTGGGTGGACGACCAGAGTTATTCCATAATTTTTCAAAGTGTTGTGATTGACCTTTTGTCCATTGTCGAGGTAAGAAACCACGCTGAATTAAATTTTGAACACAAAGAGAGTACCACTCAAAAGGTAATTCCATTAATTCTAATGAAGTGACATCTTCAAATTGTACATTATTTTCAGTTTTGGAGGAAGGAGCACCACGGTAGAATTTGATTGGCTTTGCATCGCCGCTACGTACCTCTTTGACCACCATACCCTCGATCTTATTAGAATGGATCGGGGTCAGGGTCATAGTATGTACATAGTGGTTAATCTTCTCGTACATCGATTTATATTCCTCGTTCTTTTCATCTTCGAGAGAGATCCTGAATTGCGGCTTCTTCCGACTTATTGTCATTTCTTCTTGCTTGATTTCTTTTTCTTCTTCAGAACTATCTTCCCAATCAACATTGATGGCTGGTTTCCTCTGTCCAACTATCCCAACGTCTCTGCCACGACCTCGTCTCCGGCCTCGACCTCGGATGCGAGTTGTGGAGAAACCTTCACCATCTCGCCGTAAGGGGGTGGTGAGTGACTGTTGGACTAGAACTTCAGGTTCCTAGTCGTCCCGAACTTCCTTTGCTCCATTCGTTATGGTATATCTGGAGAAGATTGTTTTCTTCGGAGGTGCGTAATAAGTCGCATCTTCATGGATTCCAATTTCATGCACGGAGAATGGTTGTAAGTCACCTTTGATGCACTCGTTCCCCTCCATCGTAGTATTTGATGCACCGATGTAGAGATGATGGAACCATCCGGTTTTCATGTATCCATGGTCGGCCCAAGTAGAGCGTTGAACGACGTTTCTGAATCAATTATGTGAAATTTTGCGGTTGTCTTTGCTAAGTCGCCGGTCTTCATTAGCAGTGTTATTGATCCGAGGGCTCTTTCTCCTTTCTGGTTGAATCCTCTTAATAACATTTTGTCCGGTTCGAGCTCGCGAGCATCAATTTCCAAGTATGCTAGCGTCTGAAGGTTCATTATATTGATTGATGCTCCTGGATCCACCAATACTCTGGAGAGTGTAAACTTCCCAATTATAACCGAAATGTACAACGGTCGGTTGTGGTCCGTCGTCCCAAGTAGTAGGTCATTGTCCGTGAAGGTAACACCTCATCTGTTCCTTTAACGAACAAACCTCATCTAAGGAATCTCCGGCCATTTGAGCTAAGCAAATTTTCGGATCGAAGTAAGGCCTCGATCGAGCTTCTCTCATCTCCTTTGATAAGATGAGAGCGTCGTAGATGCTCAATTTGGCCGGTAGTTTCCTAAGATGGGCTAGCACGTTGTAGTCCACTTTATTTTCATGTGTCTCGGCTTCTTCCCGAATGGGTATTTCTTCTGTCGGGGTTGATTCTTCTTGAACAACCACTCGCTTTCCTTTGTCCTTTGGACCCATTCTCGGAGGTAGAACTCTTCCACTTCTTAAGTTAACCTCTCGTAATTTCTTCGAATCTAGTATTGAGTTTGTCGATGTCTCCTTCGAATTTGAATGACGGAGTTCTTCTGGATTAGCTTCGGAGTCTGAAGGCTCTAACTCTATCGTGACTGGAGTTCCTCGAAACTCGCAAATAGATTCGTTGCTTGTTGAACTCTCGTAGCCTCCTTGATGAATGTCTTCTTCGTCATTGTGATCGTCGAGATTGTGTATGATTTGAGAATTGCCATTTGTATCGGAATCGACGTCCGGATTGTCGCTAGTTACGTAATCGTTAGAAACAGTCAAAACGTAGCCAACACCATAACCCTTATCATTATAAGATCCCACCGGAGTGAGCAGATAATCATACAGAGTCAGAGGTTTGAGGGATTTCTCCCCCGAATCGGAAACAACTATCCTAGGATAAGCAGCCCCTAGTCTAGCCTTAAGAGCCTCAGTCTTCTCTTCTTCGTCAATTTTCTTCTTTTCTTCAGCCGTCTCTTGTTGAGGTGGTTCTTCTATCGCAAGTGATAGTGTTGACTTAACATGTTTCGAACTCTGAATTGAGGCTCGCACTGAAGCGGTTTAGATGTGATCCAAAATCTTTTTCGAAGACCTTGTCCAAGCGGTAGTCCATCCATCATCGGCCGCATAGGGATCTATCGGAACAATGAGATCGATCGAGACAACATTGACGGAACCTTCTTTCTGGGGTTCCTTCATGTATTCCTTTGGGATCGTTATATTCCCTTTCCCAAGATTGTCGTTGAGCTAACTTTTGAAGGTAATACAATCTTCTATCTTGTGTCCAAGCATCCGGTGGTAAGGGCAAAAGTTGGGATCACCTTTCTTGTTGACTTCTTCTGGTCTCTTAGGTTCTGGCAGTTGGAAATTTGGAGTCTTCATCAGACTGCAGAACATTTTCGGCACTGCCTCATTCTTAAACGGATACTCCCTGCTTAGAAGCTCCCTTAACGTACGTTGCGGACGAGGCGGTTGTTCATACTGTTGAGATGACTGATAGCTGGGTCGGGGTTTCTTAATTGCTTCGCCTCCTCTTGCAAGCTTCCGGCCTTGCTTAACAACTTCTCGAAAGTCTTAATAGTAAATCCCTTGAGGAGAAGTGCTATCGGGCCATGAATGCTCTTTAGTAAAATGCCAATCGCATCGTCGTTCTTGTAATTGTGGCTCACACTTCATACTTAGATTCCTCCATCGAAGTATGTAGTCCACCAAAGTTTCATTCGGTTTCTGCTTCTCTACCACTAAATCACCTATAGTGATGTGGTGCTGAGCTCCGGCAAATTGCTTGATGAAGAGGTTCTCTAATTCTGAAAATGTCTTCACCGAACCGTTTGGTAACTCCGCATACCAATCAAAGGCGATCCCTGATAGGCTGCTGACAAATTGTCTAAAGAGTAAAGCATCACTTCCGCCAACATTGCAACAATTGGCACGAAAATGTGCAACATGCTGCCGAGGGTTTCCGGTTCCATCAAAGGTCTTGAACAGAGCTGGTACAAAGCCTTTCAGATATTGGACAACATCGAATTCTTCAGGGTAAGGTCTACCCATCCGAATGGATGTCCCGCTCTTTGATTGTGCCAAGGCTTCTCGCACATGCTGTTCCACCAAGTTCTTGATATCCTTTTCCGGAATCATGCTTTGTGTTGCATCCTTCTTTAACTGATCATCCCCATTGACGGACGTAATCTCCTTTCCTCCGTCTACAATGTGAATGACTTCTGGGGGTGTCTCTCTTTGGGGTTGCACTCGACTCCGGAGAGTGGCTAGGGCTACGCCCATCTCTTCCATCCTTTTTGCCATTTGGGCGATTGTATCATCTTTCTCTTGAAGCCGCCTCCTCATTACTTCCGGCTCCTCTCTTCTACGCGGTCGCAGGAACACCTTGTGAAGCTGACGAAGCTCGTGTTTCAACCATGTTAATTTCTGCATATTCATCATCCATGAACTCTGACGAATCAATCTCATCTCCAAATTTCTCTTCTCTTTCCTTTGCTAATCGCCGAATATCAGTTCTTAGCTTTTCCATAGCATCTTCTAGTGATCTTTTCCGTACATCTTTGCAGCTTGTCATGTGATGATCGTCGGGTTTCCTTCTCATGAGTCCCCTTCACTGCGGTAGCGCTTTCTTCGGACTCAAGTCTCCCGACGAGACTTTCCTTCTCGAGTTGTTGTTTTAATCTTAATTGTCCCAGTAGTGGACGCCATACCATCCTTCTAGCAACGAAGGTCTGGGACCGGATGGTCCGTCGCCCAAATGTCGGAAGGTGGTATCCTCCCTAATTTGCGAGTCCTGAAACAATGACGAGCGGACTAGCTTTCATTCTCTTATTCGGCTTTTCGCGTAGCGATAGTAGGCTCTACTCGCGGCCCAAGAAGAGATTTGGTCGGCACCCGCCCTATCCTTCTCAAAATTTCGATACGAGGCATTTTTCCTTCTTTGCTAACTTTTCTATCAAGGTTTGCAGTCGAGCAAATGGCGTAACTCTAGCCCTTTTCTTACGGCTATCGTTGTAATATACGGGCTGAGGCAATGCAGCAGCAATCTTGTGAACATTTTCTTCATCCTCTGCACTCGAGAGGGGATGGAACCTGCTTCCTCCCAAAAGTGGTATGTATTCAGCAGGCGGTGTATACTCGGGCGATTCGGGATTTCTTCTAGGAAAGCAACTTCAGCAGCTCTGGCTTCTCTAGCAATCCTTCTACTTCTATTCCTTCTCTGAGTCCGTGTCAGCAATGGAATTCTCGAGCTGGACCCGATTTCAAAAATAGAAGGTTTCACAGGAAGGTCCGTACCCTCCACGGTAACGGGTTCATCATAGTTCCGAACCTCCTTCCCCTTTAGTTTGGCGAGCAGCGGGGTAGGTGCGAGAGAGAACTAGACCAGGTGGGGGTAGCAACAACGAGTCCTTCGTGGACAGCAGTACTCCTCTCGGTTGGAATCTTTTGCAGAGGAGGGATTCGTGAGTTGACTCGAGGTTAAACTCAATCAACGGCTTCTCGCTTCGGTACTTTGCTTGTGAGTGAAAAGAGAGTGACGTCGGGGATTTTGATGTCGGTGTCCTGAATCCTTGTCCGAATCGAATAATTCCATTATCGGACAGTTCGTCCTTGAACACGGCCGTGTCAAGTCCGTCGACGAAGGAGAAGATCGGCTTTGGGGCTTCCATTTCGCAGTGCGCATTCCAAGTGTTAGTCCCCGAATAGTGCTTCTTCTTATCGTATAACTTATGACGAAAAAGAAAGAGTCCGAACACATTTCGTTTATCTTAGTGTATTTGTGGTATTAAAGGAAAATTGTCTTTTCGGAAAGATTTATTCGTTAGGAAGGAGAATTAATAAAAGAAGGAGAGTTGTAGGAAGGGTAAAAGGAATTGATTAGGAACTGGAAAAGGAAGAGAAATTCTTGCAGAAACTTCTCGACCCGCAAGACCGCTCCTAAACTAATACCTATTGGGGTCCACCCCACCTCGAAATGAGGTAAAAGGATCTCGGAACCTCTCTGTTTAGGGGTGTCTAAACAGTGGCTCCTAAGTCCGAGAGAATGTTGGCTATACTTGTTCAAGGTAGAAATGAACATAGTATCCCAACGGAAAGAAGGGTAGTTTGATCCACTAGGAACATGAATATACTACCGATTTTTGAAAGCAGAATTGTCTGATTAAAATGGAGAGAGGAATTTTCCCCAGCGGAGTCGCCAGAAGTTGTCGGCATTATTTTTAGGTTGTGTGTTTTATTTTGAAAAGGGGGGTCGCCTAACAGAAATTGTCGGCGAATTTTTAATTTAATTTAAATAAATAATTTGGAAAGTAGAATTTGATTTTGAAAATAATTTTAAATTTGAAAATTTTAAGATATGAAATCAAACTGATCTCACATCCCGAATAGTTTATATAAACGAGCACCGCATCACAAACTCTGTATCTATCTCGAAGAATAGACACACTGTTTGGTGATGAGGCTCGATTAAATAAACTAGAAGATTTGTGACATCCGTTTGATCTCGCGAACCAATTTTATAAGCCGACAAATTCCCCGCTTAATATGAAAACATTAAACGGGGTTTATATTACTCGGGTTCTTAAAATTCCCTATAAGGGTAAGCCCCTATAGTTAATTACATCTTAAGTGACGGGAATCACCTAAGAAAACTCTCGATCATAATCGATAATCTCGCTCTCAAGAATTTCAAAGTTTAAGTTTTCAAGGGATTGAATTTTGGAATTTCAATAGGGAATGGATCAAATTTGGAACATATTGTTTTGGGAATTCAAAGGAAGAAAAATAGGAGAAATCACAGATTCGAAGCGAACTTCGGTAATTTCCCAACTATCCTATTATTTGGCTTGGATTTAGGAAAGTCCTAATGTTTATTTAGTATTTTAATCTTGCCAATTTTAATTAATTTGGACTTATATTTGTATGATAAAATCATACAAATAGCCTTGAAGATGTGAGGGTTTATGTCGTATCAAACGACTACCTCGGAGTCCTAAGACCGGTTAGGGCTTAATTTACATGACATGATCATGCAAATGCCTAACGAAGAGTTGAGGATTTATGTTGCACTAGGCAAACTACCTTGAAATCCTATGGCTTAGTTGTTTAATTCTAAGAAAGTTTTCTTGAAGTAGACTCGAGTTTTGCCGATGACGATGGCCGTGCTTGCCCACCATGCTCCGAGCTCCTTGTTGTTGCAGAGGTTTAGTTTTAGAAGTCATAAATCAGGAGATGAGAAAAGTGTTTTGGTTTAGAGAGAATCTTAATTTCCAAGTGTTATTTATGTTTTATTTAAAACAAATCTTAAAGTTGATTATAACAACACCGGTTAAGATCCCACGGTTCCATCCTTCTGACATCGTTATTTTTATCGGATTCACTTAGTCCAGATGAATTTGCTAAACTCAACTAAATGAGTTCCACACTTTCATTTAGACCGTGGGAAATCCCGTTAGCAACACATAGGTTACATCATCCGAGGTATTCCCGATCATCCAACAAGACGTTTTAATTTAGTTGTAATTGCAGTTTTGTGTTCTGTTTGTGATTAAATTTTGAGTTGTTTTATATTTTGAAATGTTGTGGGGGTGAATTTTATCTTGCAATGACTTTTAATTTAGTTTTGGTTTCAGATTTAGGGACTATCCTAAAAGTGTGGGTTTTCATGCAACAGTTGTTTATCATGCAAGAAAAGTAAGTGTGATGTGATTAAATAAATTGCAATAAGGTAAATTGCAATAAAATAAAAGCGTACCTGGAGGGTCTTCCCGTCATCCCAAGCTGCACTTAAAACACAATTTAGAATATTTAAACAAGTTCCTAGGTAAAGCTAAGGGAAGGGTTATGGTTTTCTACCAAATTTCCTAATCCTATAGCTAGTCATTTCCTATGACATCTAGGTTCTTGTGTTTTTTTTTTGTTTGAGGACGATTTTCTTCATCAAAGAACAATTAAGTTTAGTTGTTTTTATAAACATCCTATCATATTGAGGAAGTGCTTACGAAGAATCTTAAATATCTTTTCAATATTGCTAGAATTGTTTTAAGTCCAAATGAATTTAATTATACAAATGAATTAATCGTCCAGAATTCAAATTTTGTTATCTTGCTCGATTGAACTAGGACATTTGAATATCCTATAAGTGAAGTAACATTTCATTTAACGTTCGTTTAGGAGTTATGATAACCAAAGCTTTCGAGGGCAAATTGGTGTTCAAATGGTTTGTGATTTAATTTAATTTCAGTTATGGGGTTTAAATTTGGAATAGTGTTCAAGTTGCTTTATTTTGAATTTCTTTGTCTTAGGTGATGTTATTTTTTTTAATTCAATTTAATTTAACTTTAATTTAATTTAATTTAGTTTAGTTTCAATTTTGATTTAATTTAACTTGATTTTAATTTTAACTTGATTCTATTATTTAATTTAATTTAATTCAATTTAGTTTGATTTGACATGATTTAATTTAATTTAATTTAATTTGATTTAATTTAATTTGATTTAACTTACTTTAATTTAATTTAATCTGATTTAATTTAATTTAATTTAATTTAATTTAATTTTAATTTAATTTGATTTAATTTGATTTAATTTAATTTAATTTAATTTAATTTAATTTGTTTTAATTTGATTTAAATTAAATTAATTTAATTTAATTTAATTTAATTTAATTTAATTTGATTTAATTTAATTTTATTTAATTCAATTTAATTTAAATTTTAATTTAATTTTACTTTTAATTTTAATTTAATTGAAATTTTAAAAGGGTTTAATTTAAATAATTTAACTTTAATTTAATCTAATAATTAAGTCTTTTAACATTTTAAATCTTAAATTTGGATTATCATTTTAATTAGGAATTAAATATTATTGAGATGATTAATTTAGGGATTCTTAAATTAAAGAACAAATCTCTTCCTAATAATATACCTATTTTAATAATTCTAATTTTATTATTCTTCCAAATTTAATCAATTATTTAATTATGGTTTATTTCAATTATTTTAAATTGTTTAGTAGGTTTCTACCCTTTAATTATTTAATTTTCAATCATCCAAATCAGATTAAGATCAAATATTTTACTCTTTAATTTTATTAAGCCTAAAGTTTTAATTAAAGGTTAAAATTTTAATTACCATTTTGCCCCTTCAAGCTTAATAATTTCATAACTCACTAAATTGAGCTTAAATAAACTTGAAATTTTTATGTGACTTCACTCATATGTCAATAAAGACATGAGAGGATAAAATGTGATTTTTCTGTATTTAATTTATTTATGTAATTATTTTTGGTGGAAAATAAAGATTTCCAAGGAAAATTTAATAATATGACCAAGGGAAAGTTTCTGTCCTTAAGAAAATTATGAGATATTTCTAATGACCAGAGGACCACTTGGAACAATTTTGGTGATTTTTTGAATTATATTCTTTTTATTATAATTATTTTGATTTTTAGAGTATTAATTAATTTAAAAATAAAATAAAGGTTGAAAAATTAATTTTATATTTTTCAAAAATCTCTCTGATATCAAGGAAATCAGAGAACCAATTTTTATAATTTTCTGATTTTTCTTTGATTTATTAGAATTAATTTAGTGGAAATACTAAAAAATACATTTTTTTTAATTTTAAAATTACCTTAGGGCTTTAAAATTTAATATCTCATCAAATAGACCTAAGAAAAATATGGGGTTTATTCCTAAGTGATTAAAATTCAAAATGTGCTATTTTGGTGAATTTTATTATTTTTGTGATTTTTATTATTTTTTAATTATTAAAATATTAAAATAATACAAAAAATCAACTTTTTTAGAAAATTGAAATTTTAATTTTCTTAAATTCCCCTGATATCAGAGAGGCTTCAAAACCAATTTGGTAAATTTTTAAAAAGTATTTTGAAAGTTATGAATTTTTAAAGTTTAAATTGGCTAAATGGCTTAATCAACTCATTTAGTAGGGCTATCCAAGTCCAATTGACTTCAAATTTTTATGGTGGGTTCCTCTGATCCTAAAGGTCAGTGGAGAATTGATTTCAAGCCAATTTGATGTATGATTAGCTCTAATTAATTAGGGACCTATTTTGGGTGTTTAAGCCAATTAGGGTTATTCCAAGTGGATTAATTCAAAACCTATTTTTCCTAGGTTCCTCTGGTCATAATAAACATCACCAAATTTTTCTAGAATTTATTTCACAACATGCTAATTATTAGATTTAAAATACTCAAAACAGCAACATGAATTTGGAAAATCAATAACTTCTCATAGGGATGGCCTCTGACTTTGGAAAATTCGAGGAATGTTCCCAAATTCGGAGGCTTCAAAAGCCCTATGGTCTCATGCCATGGTGAATTTCCTATATGCATGGAGAATTAAAACAATGCAGAGGGTAAATAAATCATTAAAAATAAAATACTTGATGAAATTAAATGATTTCTTTTCCACATTATTCTCCTCTCGTTCATTGAGCAAGAGGGTATTTTTATTTTATTTTTCTGATTTTTCTACACAAAGTTATGCATTTTTTGAAGTTTAGGGAATTTAATAAATAAGAAAATACCCTAATTTTCTATTTAAAACGGCGGCGCTCACTCATCCTAGGCATCTCCGAAATGCCGCGTGTCGCGCTGCCATTCGACGCCGCCACTTGAGTCAGCAGCCCGGGTCCCGCCTTCCGCGTATCATCTGCCGATCCGACTCGATCTGAGCCGTCCGTCCGAGCGTGTATGGAATGAACGGCATCCGTTCATCGTCCCCAACCGTTCTCACCCGAGAGCCGTCCACACTAAAACCCTAAGAACTCACTCATTTCTCAACGGATTTTCGTGTTCTTGTGCTCTATGGATTCATCTTGAAGAGATGAATACATCTATACGGTGATCATGCATTGAAATTAAGGCATTTGAAATGGAGAATCTCCAGAAGCTCGGGATAAAGAGTTAGCTCATACCTTTTCTCAGAGAAGTGTGGCTTCAATCTGAGGGTTGTGTCACCTTCGATTGGGTCCAAGCAAGCTCCAGATGAAGTCTCTTGGCCTGGTGAATTGTCTAGGTATGATTTCGACCAATCCCGATCACAAAGCTTGGAGGCTGGAACGGATGGGTGGCTCTGGAGAGGGGCTTTTGCGGGTGGACTTCTTCCCTTGATCCGGTGAAGGTGTAGGACCAATCGATTTGAGGATTGGTCCACTGTGAAGAAGTGTCCCGGTTTTGGGTGGAATTTTGGTCGAGAAATTGGGCTCTGTTGGTGGGGATTAGGGCAAATTGTCACTCTGGGATCAAGCTCGCTCTAAGTATGGAGAGTGGTATGGAGCAATTTTGGCAGGGTTTCAGTAAGGTCTGGTTCAGCACCTCTCATGGCCGAGGGGAGGTGAGGTTTAAATAGGAGAGGGTGGAGGGCCTCCCAGGGGGAGTTAGGGCTTGGGATCAGCTGCTTAGGTCAAGGGAAGAACAACCATGATGGCCATTGGGCATGGGGCAACTCAGCAAGGTGGAATTCCAAAGTTTGGCTCACATGGGTGCTCTCGGCCTGGTGGTTTCCGGCGGCTGTGGTGGCAATGGTGCAAGCAATGGAGAGTGTCCTTGTATAGAAAGCTTCATTCAAAATGGAATGGGGAAGGGGCTCTTTTAGGCTCAATTTGGTCATCCTATGGGTTTGGGTTGGGTGCACCTTTCCAAGCTCTAATTTGGGCCGAGGGAGGTCGGGTGAGTCGGCTAGATTAGCGGGAAGAAGTCACTATCCAAGCATGTTTAAGTTTAAACATAGTTTAGGGGAAGCATGAAAAGGTTTAATCACCTTTAAGATAATCCTTAAAGAGGCTCCTCCTCTTGCCATTTATGGGATGGTCACATGTCAAACCTCTCATGGCTTTACATTGGGTAGATTTGGGTTAATTGGGTAGATTTGGCTTGACATTGGGTTCACTTAGGGTTAAAATGGGTCAAATTGGGGGTTTTGACAAAAGTGGGGTAAATTAACAAAATTGGCCCATGGTGTAGTTGAACAAAATGAAATTGGGAATATTTGGGATTTTCTGGAATTTTTTGGGAATTTTATGAATTTTTGGATTTTTGGGTCAAGAGGGGTATTTTGGGTATTTGGAGGGTATTGGGAGGTATTTTTGGAATTTTTGGTATTTTTGGGTATGGATGATCAATTTGAGTAATGTGGGAATGTTTGGGATTGGTTTTGAGGAATTTTGGGTAATTTGGTGATTTTGCAAATTTTGGGTATTTTCAAGGGTTTTGGGTAGGCTAGACGGGTGTAGGGTCCCGGGGGTCAAAATTTGAAAATTTGGAAAATTGAAGATTAGGTGAATGTAAGTGGAATAAAATCATTTTGGTTGAGCTATGAAGGCATATCAAGCCCACATGAGCCATGAAGGGACTCATTTGAGGCATCCACTATGTTGTTCCTAACCCTCTTAGCCAAGGGCTTAGGGGTTAAGGACCATCCATGTGTATCACTTTTATGAGTCAGGAGGTCAAGTTAGGTATGGGTGTGTTTCTAGGATGTGTGTGAAAGTGTAGTGTATAGGTGTAGTGTGTGTGTAAGTCGACCCTTCACTGGACCAGTGCCACCTGGGGTAGTCCCAGGCCAAAGAGTCCTATAGGAACTCATCCTTTAAACTTCCACATTTGATTTCAACCCTCTAGGTGATTAGGGGTCTATAGTCAAGTTTGTGGAGTTTGTAGGGAGTTAAGAAGTGGTTTAAATTTCTAAGTGGTGGGTCCCAATTCTAATCCTCTAAGATAGTCAAAGGAAAAGCCTAAGGCTAGATCTTAAGTACTAAAGAGAAGAAGAGAAGACCTCATCAAAAATGAGGTCAACAAAGAGGTGCGATCTAAAGTGAAGAGGTGCCAAGACTTGGTCACGGAGTCCAGTTCCTAAGCGCCAGATTCCGGCGCTTAGGTGCCACAGTTACTTTCTAGAAGATGCATTGTATTTGGATGAATTTTGAAGAGGTGCCTTAAGCAACCCCTGGCCATTTTCAGAGCTCTATAAATAGGAGACCTTTCTATAGAAAAATGTGCCCCCTCTAGATCTCTAGCATCCGGAGATAGATTTAGAGAGCCACCACATTTTCTTCTTAAGTATTTAGTGAGTTTATTTTAGTTATTTTGAGTGTTACTACTCAATTATCTGAGTAGTAAGTGTGAATTTGCAATTATTATTGCTGTTGAAGTCTTTTATTTTTGCATTGGAGTCAGTAGGAGTCAGCGGATAACTTGAAGGAACATTCCAGATAAGTATTTGTAACTTGGTTCATAGTTTTATAAATATATTTTGTTGTGTGAATTCAATATGTTCTGAGTAGTTAGTTTTCTTTCTCCTTTCAATTATGAAGAGATTATAAGATAATTTAGTTTCATTAGAGAACTTAAACTTAAATTTTATAAAAAATGTGATGATATTAATACCTGATCGTAATTTACTTTTTAAACTGGCCATTTAAATTGTTAAAACCTGTTGAAGAATTCTGAGACCTATCTGGAGATGAATTCTTT
Source organism: Papilionanthe hookeriana x Papilionanthe teres (assembly GCA_022702705.1). Taxonomy (NCBI): domain Eukaryota; kingdom Viridiplantae; phylum Streptophyta; class Magnoliopsida; order Asparagales; family Orchidaceae; genus Papilionanthe; species Papilionanthe hookeriana x Papilionanthe teres. The sequence continues at coordinate 54,363,392 of CM040438.1, read as the reverse complement.
ACTAGTAGATATCACATGAATCCTTGGGTAATCGAAGGCTATATGCGGGTTATTCAAGGTGAAGTGCAAATAAATAGGGAGATATTATTTATTGGCATAAAATTGATTAGTTTTTAGAGTGACAGACTAAATTCTAATAATTTGTTTTATAGAAAGGGAACGGGTCACTAGTAGGGCCAACCATAGCCGCCCTTGGACATCTAAAAGTGTCAGCCTAGATTAACCCATTCTACTAATAATACATCCTGAACTGATCTATAGATTAGCCAATGTTCTTTATACTATCAAGCAAAGGTAAAGAATAAGAATGCTTCTATTTGGCACAATACCATAATTTAAAGTTCTCAACGAATGATAATTATTCTGAAAAATCTTGGATTAGTTGAAAAAGGAGAAAGTTGTTTTTATTCTTGAATTAACATTTTACTTTTTTGTTACTTATTTGCATTTAGTAGAAATTTAATTAAACTTAAAAATCTGAATTTTGAAAAGAAATAAAAATAATAGTTACTTTTAAATTTGAAAATCTAATATATTTCTTAAATTAATTTTCACTTAAATCTTCCTTGTGGGATCAATAACCAAGACTTCAATAGAGTCCTGTATTACCTGAAACAATACGTATACTTACATTTGAAATTGTGACTTTTATAAAAATTATTATAAATATTTAAATATAAATTCATAAATTCTTACAATAGTAAAAGTCGGGCTACATCAGTTGCCTCGAGCGCACCGTCGGCGAGATTCTTAAATTTTGATCATTTTTCTGATTTTTGTGATTTCGATCAATTTTAAGCCTTGTAGTCATCCGTTCGATCATTTTAAACATAAATTTTAAGTGATTAAGTGATGTATTAACACAAATAAACATACACAACACAAAACTTCACAATTATATATAAAATCCAAGTGTTACAATACACATTACATAACACACAAGCCAAGTATTTTCTCAACCTACATTTCTTAATTCGGCGTTGCAATCCAAGTCACAATACTCTCAACTCTGAAAACAAACATTCCAAAAATAATCTCAACTATACTTAGATTCAAAAGCAAACAATCGAAAGTAAACAAACAAATATAGATCAAATCAAGTTCAACGTAAAGAAACATATATAGTAAAGCAATTCCACTATTCTTCTGAATCAGTGCTGGTTTCTCCTCTGATATCACCCATTGCTTGAACATATACGAACGGGTTATAGAAAGGTTGGAATGAAAATTCTTCAATTGAATCTTCTTAAATCCATCCCATTCTTCTCATTAAGTGTATCAAACTTGCTTTAAAAAGTCCAGTGTGATCAAAATGCTCTTTCATTCTCTAATCAAGGTGATCAAAGAAATTAGAGATATTGTTAATTGAATTCATTAAATTTTGTACCTGATTCTCCAGATTCTTGATTCTGTGTAAGATCATAGGTGTCTTGTCCACTACAAGTGGTTGAATTGGAATAGAGTTTTGCAATGCTTGATCCATAATCACGCCCATATCATTTTCTTCATCATTGGCTGGGAACATTCTGGCTGGGTCTAAAGGTTTCCAAGGTAGTATTACCTTTTCCCAAATCTCGTATGATACTTGAAGCAAACTGCATATTGAGAAAATTGTTGAATGATGTCCAAGCCCTTGAGATGATCCTTGAACGATCAGGCCAAAAACAGACTTCACAATAATTGATCCAATATCAATTGGTCGTCCCATTTGAATGCAGTAGTTCAATATAACACTCTCTTCAGTGACTTTACTGATCTTCATTATCGGTAATAATTTTGCAGATATGAAAAAGTGCCAATGTCTCGAAACGGGATTTAAAAGTGTAGCATAAAAATTGACATACATGTTTTCTCTAACTTCCCAGTATTCAGTTTCGTCCATCAAATATTGGTAGATTTCATTCATCTTATCTCTCGTCGACACGAAATTGGAATAATGGCAGACATGAACATTCTCAAGCATGTAAAATTCATTAATTCATCCAGAGTTAAAAGTTATCCACCTACCTCTCACATAGATGTTTCCTTGGTTGATTCCATGCAAATTGGCGTAAAACTCCTTCACCACAAGAACAACTACTACGAAGTAGTTTAGAAAAATACTTCCCATCTTCGTCGCACGGTCATTTCTTCAATTGATGTCGAAGGATTGTTTAATCCTCGATTCACAAAACCTCTTTCTTTGATTAGCCTCCTCTTTGACATCACCTTGTTGAAAAGTCATTATGCCTCGGCACTGACGAACTTTCACTGGTTAAACACTTGACTAGGGTGATCTATTGAATTGGAAGCCATTAGAGAAGAATTCAAGGGAGTTTCCATTCATTTTTTAGAAATGTAGAGTTTAGGAACTGTCCGTAGAAGTTTATAGGGGATAAATTCACCTAAAACCGCAAAAAATCATAATTTCAAACTAAAAAAATAGCCCACTCACCGATCTCTCTGTCGACGGCCTCGATGGCGCCGTCGGTGAGCTTTGTGCATTTAAATGTCAGGGCCCTTGGGAAAAACCCGCTGTCGGCCGCATCGAGCCAGCCGTCGGTGCCCTAGGCAAAATTTTGCACAAAAACGCCGTGGTTAATTACGTTCCAAATTTTCTCTATGGATCCAAATTTCATGATGATCAAAGGGTAAATACAAGCAGCAGAATTCAATACAACTACAATCAAAAGATAAATTTAAACAAACACACAAAAATAAAGATAATTATGGGTTGCCTCCCATAAAGCGCTTGGTTTAACGTCATCAGCCCGACCTATTTAGGTTGATTGAGCATTAAAACCTTTTTAAGGTTTGGTCTTTTACCCTCAAAATATGGTTTTAATCTATGCACATTTACATTAAATCTATTCCTAGTCTTCGGATCTTCAATTTGAATAGCTTCATAATTATAAACTTGAGTCACAGTAAAGGGTCCTAGCCAACGAGACTTCAAATTCTCAGGAAATAACTTTAACCTTGTATTGTAAGGCAAAACTTCTTGTCCTGGTTCAAAGTTCTTCTAGTTAATCTTCCGATCATGTCTTAACTTCAGATTTTCCTTATAAATTCTGTCGTTATCATAAGATTCATTTATTAATTCTTCTAATTCATTCAACTGTAATAATCTTTTCTCACCAGCATTTTTCAAATTATAATTGAATTCTTTAATCGTCCAATATGCTTTATGCTCCAATTCTACTGGTAAGTGACAAGTCTTTCCAAAAATGAGTATGTAAGGAGTCATTCCAATAGCAGTTTTATAAGCAGTCTTGTATGCCCATAATGCAGTATCCAGTCTTGCAGACCAATCTACTCTACCAGGATTTACAATCTTTTCAAAAATTTGTTTAATCTCACGATTAGAAACTTCAGCTAATCCACTGATTTGAGGATGATAAGAAGTAAAGAATCTATGAACAATATTAAACTTTTCTGCCAATCTTTGAATATATTTATTCCTAAAATGAGATCCTCCATCAGTGATAATCATTCTTGTAATTCTATATCTTATGAAAATGTTTTTCATAAAGAATCTTGAAACATTTTTAGCATCACAACAAGGTAAAGCTTGTGCTTCAATCCACTTTGATACATAATCAACTGCAATCAAAATATATAAGTTCCCAAATGAAAGAATAAATGGTCCCATGAAATCTAATCCCCAAACATCAAAAATCTCAACTTCTAACATGAAATTCAAAGGCATTTCATTTCTTCTAGATATATTACCTACTCGTTGGCATCTATCACAAGTTTTAATATATCTGTAAATATCTCTAAAAAGAGTAGGCCAATAAAATCTAGCTTGTAAAATTTTGTCCGCAGTTTTGTCAATCCCAAAATGTCCTCTAAATTCAAAATCATGACATTTTTGAATAATCAGTTCAGCTTCTTCATAAGGCACACATCTTCTATTAATAAGATCGTTACATTGCTTATATAAATATGGTTCATCCCAAAAATATGCTTTTGCATCATGAATGAATTTTTTCTGTTGCTGCAGTGTCAGCATAGGTGGCAAAATATTGCTTACTATATAGTTAACTATATCAGCATACCAGGTATTTTCCACTCATTTATATTATAAAGTTGTTCATCAGAGAACCTGTCTGTTATTTCATTGTCGGTGTTAGATGATTCATAATATTCTAATCTCGACAAATGACCAGCAATTTGATTGTGAGTTCCTTTTTTATCAATTACCACAAAACCGAATTCTTGCATCAAAAGTATCCATCTAATTAATCTTGATTTTGTATCCTTCTTTTGCATCAGATATTTAATAGCGGAATAATCAGTATGCACAATACATTTAGTCCCAATTAAATAATATCTAGATTTATCAAAAACATACACAATAGCCAGTAACTCTTTTTTAGTAACTGTATAGTTAATTTGAACATCATTAAGAGTTTTACTAGCATAGTATATAACTTTAAAAATCTTATTATATCTTTGACCAAGAATAGCTCCAATAGCATAATCACTAGCATCGCACATTAATTCAAATGGTTTCTCCCAGTCAGGTGAAACTATTATAAGTGTTGTGATTAGTTTTTCCTTTAATAACTCGAAAGCATTAAGCAATCTTTAGTAAATTCAAATTTCTTATCCTTTCCTAAAAGTTGGCATAGAGGCTTGGTAATTTTTGAAAAATCTTTAATATAACACCTGTAAAAACCAGCATGTCCTAGAAAACTTCTTACCCTTTTCACTATAATCGGAGGTGGTAATTTAGCTATAACTTGAATTTTTGCAGGATCTACTTCCATGCCATTTCTGAAATTTTATGCCCTAATACAATTCCTCTTGTAATCATAAATTGACATTTCTCCCAATTTAGAACTAAATTAGTTCTTTCGCATAACTCCAAAACTTTTTCAAGATGATTTAAGCATGCATCAAATGATGTTCCAAATACAGAGAAATCATCCATAAATACTTATATTCCATTATCAATTAACTTACTAAATATAGACATCATACATCTATGGAATGTTGCAGGTGCATTACATAATCCGAAAGACATTCTTCGAAAAACAAAAGTTCCATAAGGACTAGTAAAAGTTGTTTTCTCTTGATCCTCAAGAGTAATAAGAATTTGATGATAACCGATATATCCATCCAGAAAGCAGTAGTACTTGTGTCCAGCAAGTTTATCAAACATTTGGTCTAGAAAAAGAAGAAGAAAATGATCTTTTCAAGTGGCGACATTTAATTTTCTATAATCAATACAAATACGCCATCCAGTAACTTGTGTGATAGGTATTAATTCATTATTCTCATTTGCTTCAACAGTTACTCCTCCTTTCTTAGGAACACAATGAAATGGACTTACCCAAGAACTATTCGAACTAGGATATATAATTCCAACATCTAACCATTTTAAAATTTCTTTTTTAACAATTTCTTGTATAATAGGGTTTAATCTCCTTTGTGGATCAATTCTTAGTTTATGTTCATCATTTAATACAATTATGTGCATACAAATCGAAGGACTAATTCCCTTTATATTAGCCAAAGTCCATCCATAAGCTCTTTTGTACTTTTTAATGTATCCATTAATTTTTATTCTTGAATTTCATTTAAGTCTAAGGATACAATTACTGACAATGTTGAAAATTCTCCTAAAAATACATATTTCAAATGATTTTGAAGATTTTTTAATTCAAGTTTAGGGGGTTTGACAATTGATGGAATTAATATTTCGTTCACTGGTGTTGTTGAATCGAGCATTTCAAATTGTTCCTGAATATAATCAGCTTCTTCACTATCAATTTCATCATATTTATCATTTTCCATATCTTCTTTTTCTTCAAATTTTTCTTTGAAATATTCTTTTCTCAAATAATCACTTATATCCATTTTAAAACATTCATCATCTTTTTCTATTGAAGGATATTTCATTAACTTTGAGATGTTAAACGTCACTTCTTGATCATTTACTCTCATAGTCAACTCTCCTTTTTGAACATCTATCATGGCTCTTCCTGTAGATAGGAATGGTCTTCCTAAAATGATGGGAATTTCCCTATCTTCTTTCATATCTGAATTGATAACATCTACAGGAAAGATAAATTTTTCAACCTTAACCAGAACATCTTCTGCAACTCCTTTAGGATGTGTAATAGATCGATCAGCTAACTGTAGAGTTACAAAAGTTAGTGCAATATCTGCTATTCCCAACCTTTTAAAAGCTGATAGAGGCATTAGATTTATGCTAGCTCCCAAATCACATAATGTTCGACCATAACATTTTTCACCAATAGCACACGGGATAGTAAAACTACCAGGATCTTTAAGTTTTTCAGGAAGCTTTTTCTGAATTATAGCACTATACTCTTCACTGAGTGAAACAGTCTCATGATCTAGTAACTTCTTATTTTTGTAGAGTATATCCTTCATAATTTTAACATAATCAGACATTTGTTCCAAAGCTTCAACAAAAGGAATATTTATTGACAATTTTTTAAAAATGTCTAAGAATTTAGCAAATCTTTTTCCCTTATCTTGTTGCTTTAGTCTTTGAGGAAATGGTGGTGGTGGTCTTTCAATAGTAATTTTCATAGGTTTCAGAGGAAAATCTGGATATAAACTTTCATTTTCTCCTTCAATTTCCACCTTTTCCTTTTCAACTACAGTTTCTTTTTGGACTTTTGTTTCCAATGCTTTTCCACTTGTTAATTGAATATCCTTGATCTGTTCTTTTCCTTAATCTTTAGATTTACTTCAACATTGCTAGGTATAGTTCCAAATGGTCTATTGCTCAGTGCAGTAGCAATATGCCCTAATTGGTTTTCTATGCTTTTAATAGTAGCTCCTTGACTTCGTAATTGATTTCCCATATTCAAGACTAATTCTTCCATAGATAACTTCTTCTTCTTGAATTGTAAATTATTATAAAAACCTGGTGGATTAGAAAGTCTATAATTGGAATTACTCTGATTATTTACATTTCCTAATGGGTATACAAGACTGTTCCCCCACTGAGGATTAACAGGATTAACATTACCTTGGTTATTCCAATTAAAGTTTGAATGATTTTTCCAACATGAATTATAATAGTTTGAATAAGGGTTATTTTGTCTATTATTTATCAAATTTATAGTTTCATATGAAGATTGAGCATCTATAATTTGTCCCAATGAATTTTCTTCTAACATTGGAGGTGTTTAAGAATGATTCATTCCATATTGATCTATTTTCTTTGAAAGAGCCGCAGCTTGAGAAATTATCATAGTTAAAGCATTTGAATCATGAATATTGGCTACTTTTTAAAGATTTACCCTTTCAGCAGGCCATTGAAAATTATTTTTAGTTATTTCTTCGATTAAAGCATAAGCGTCTTCAAAAGGTTTAGCCATTAATGATCCACCAGCAGCAGCGCCAATAATAGATCTAAGAGATCCTACTAATTCATTATAAAACATTTGAATAATTAACCAATCTGGTAAAGCATGATGTGGACATTTCCTAAGAAGTTCTTTAAATCTTTCCTAAGATTCATATATTGATTCTCCCTCATACTGACTGAAAGATGTGATATCATTTCTAAGCTTAGCAGTCTTAGATGGTGGAAAATATTTTGATAAGAATTTTTGTGAAAGTTTCCCTCAAGTTGTAATAGATGAGGTGCTAACGAATTTAACCAAGCCTTAGCCTTATCCCTTAGTGAAAAAAGAAAAATTCTAAGTCTTACAGCATCATCAGACACTGTCATATTTAAAGGTAGCACTAAGTTCTAAGAAACTCGTACGATGTAAATTAGGATCTTCATTAGGTGTTCCGCCAAATTGATTGTTTTGTACCATTTGGATAGTTGCAGGTTTAAGCTCAAATGAATTAGCAGCTACATCTGGATTTTGGATGGTTAAGTGTATTTCATCAAATGTAGGGTTAGCATAATCTCTTAGTGGTTTAGATTGATGTCCATTTTCTATTATTTGGTTATTTACGTTGTTTTCCATTGTATTAAGATTATCAGGATTTCTAGGTTTTTTTCTCAGTTTTCTAATTCTTCTAACAGTGTGTTCTAATTCTGAATAGTAGGGTATAAGATTTTCAGATTCAAATTTATGCATACAATCGAAATCAGTACACAGAAAAATAGTTGACTAAATATAATAATAAGTTGCAAATTCTTTTAAAAAGTTTTCTAATTGTCCTAAATTGTTTATTACTCTAGTTATGTTATACAACTATTTATCTATTCTATCTAACTATCAAACTATCCAACGCTCTAACTATCCCCGGCAACGGCGCCAAAAACTTGAACCACTTCACGCACTTTGCATAAATTTAATATTTCTTGTATTTGATATAGATTTGTATAAAGATATTCAATAATCACAGAGTTAATCTTTCAACACAAGTATACGTATCGCTCAAGTAATACAGGGCTCTGATGGAGTGTTGAATATCGATCCTACAGGGATAGTTCAGAGGCTACAGACTAGGATTATAGAAGCTAAATTAGAATCACAACTTTGTAAATCAAATTGTCTATCTGTCACTAATATGCAATCGTAAATAAGATAAAGTTTTAAATAAACTAATTCTACTAAAAGTTAACTAATTCTACTAATAAAGTGAAGTTCAAATATATAAGCAAAAATCATTCTCCTTGTTAAGAAACTTAAGTGAATAGATAATAAAAATTAGTTTAAAACTGTGTTGTGCCAAATAGGAGAAAACCTATTCTTACCCTTTCGTCCAGGCATAAAGAATATTGACTAATCCTATGTTTGGTTACTGAATCTGCGGCTAGGCTGGGAGGATACCGGCTCTCACTTCGGAGCTCCGACGTTCCCTTCGCCTGAGGCCTAACATCTACACTTCAACACCCAAATGATAGGACCGAATTGAGGATTTTAGTCTGCACTCTAAAATCTCCAATTCTATGCCCGATAAATATTATTTCCCTATTTATTTGCACCCTACTTTCAAGGACTTTGACCTCCCTGAATCTCGGATGTAATCTTCACTATAGTTGTTAAACTCAACATATTTTAACTAATCAATTGTCTAGATTGAAAGTAAATTAAGATTTAAGTGAAAAGATTATCACAACATCTTTAAAATTCTCTTGGCACGCTAATTTAAATTACTATTTCACAAAAATATCAAAACAAGGAGAAAGACAAAAAAACTACTCAGATTTCATGGAGAAGATACGACAAAACTTAGATTTCATATATAATCGCAAAGTTCTACAAACTAAAATAAGTAAATACAATTTATCTCAAATTCCTCCGCACACAAACTCCGTGAAGTTCCTCTGAATCTCTTCCTTTCTTTACAGCACGCAGAATTCTCCTTCGAAATGGTAAGGAGGAAGAAATCTCTCACTTCCCTTCCACTCTTACAATCTCTCGAAGAATTCCTCACAAATAACACTAATTGAACTCACTATCTAAAACTTTAAGGAAAACAAGACACTAACTAACACTCTAGAAACCCTTTGGACTCACTAGACACACACTCTTGACACTCTAGTGGACACACTATGGACTCGGTGGACACTAGTGGACACCATTTTTTGCCCCAAATTATTTCTTTTAAAGTAGTCGAAGAGTCTCCAAGAGATATCCAAGGATCACTTCAAAAATCATCCACATTCAAAGCACCTTGTGAGAGAACCGACTTTCTCACTGTCGGCGACCTCGAGCTCGCCGTCGGCGGCCTTCTAGAATACTTAGCATTGGACTCTCTTTCATAAGGCCCGCCGTCGGCGGCCTCGATCACGTCGTCGACAGGCCTCCTTGTAATATTTTTCTAAACTCTAGGGAAAATTCCGCCGTCGGCGCCGTCGAGCTCGCCGTCGGCTCCCTAGATCAAATTTTCATATTTTAAGTCATTTTTACTCCAAATTCGCTCTTTTTTGCATTTTTTCGCTCTATTGTCCATAAATCAACATATCTATAACAAATCATAAAAAATATCTTTCTTTAAAGTGCAATGTCATCAAAATCAATATAAAATAGGCATGAAAATCTTAACATATTTTTAGTGGGTCATAATACAGAGAGAATAAGGAGGATCAACATATAATTTTTATTAGTTTAGAAAAAGGTTACGATAAGGTTCAATTAGAGAGTTTTAGAGAAAATCGTGTTAATATGACTTATTTTAAAGTCATTAAAGATATGTATTTTGGAGTTGTTACCTGTGTTCAAACAGAAGGAGGATTCACTAAGTATTATACTAATTTAGTTGGATTACATCAGGGATCGGCTTTAAGCCCATATCTTCTTGCATTAGTTATGGATGCTCTTACTAGACATTTACAAGAGGATTCACTTTGGCGTATGCTTATTGTTAATGATATCCTTCTTATATATAAAACTAGAGAAAGAGTTCAGAAAAAAAACTTGAATTATGGAGGTCTATATTGGAGTCCGAAGGCCTTGGTTTGAGTAGATCTAAAACTGAATTAATGGAATGTAATTTTAGTAGTAGTAGCTCTAGTATTAGAGGGATAACTATGGGTTATCTAATCATTAAAAGGTGTGAACGCTTTAGATATCTTAGGTCTATTTTTTAAAGTGATGGTGATATGGGTGGGGATGTTATTAGTAGAATTCAAGTTTGTTAGTTAATGTGGAGGATTGCATCAGGCCTACTGTGTGATAGAAATGAACAGCTTAGACAGAAAGGAAAAATTTATAAGATGGTTGTGAGACCTTTAATGCTCTATGGCGCAGAATGTTGGCCTTTAAAAGAGAAGCATAAAACAAAGTTATGTGCTACTGAGATAAGAATGCTTAGGTGGATGGGAGGCTCGACACTTAGAGACAAAATACGAAATGAATATATTCGTGACAGGGGTAGTGTAGCTCCAATGATAGAAAATATTAGAGAGAGTCGTCTTAGATGGCATGTTCACATTAAACGCCCACCATCTGATGAACCAGCTAGAAAAGGAGATGTTTTAGATTAAACTTATGTTAAAAAAAGGAAGAGGTAGACATAAAAAAAACTTGAGCATATTGTATAAAAAATTATCTTAATTTATTAGAATTAAATGAATATTTGACACTCAATAGAATGCAGTGAAGAAAAAGGATTCGTGTAGCCAACCCCACTTAGTGGAATAAAGTCTTGTTATTATTATTGTTGTTATTATTGTTGGTTTTCATTATTGAACTGTGTTGGGTTCCATACAATGTTAAGACGTTAAAATACTATTACTCTGCCACCATAAAGTTTTAAGCACACAACAAAAGTAATTTTATTAATTGAACTATATCAACTTCTTCAAAAAAAAGAGAAGATCATCAGCACAGATCTAATAAAAAATATTTTCAGTATTATATAAACAATCATCAATATTAATACCGAGAACAAGAAAATAAAGCAAAGATAAAGCATTAATAACGAAAACAAAGAGATAACGGAGAGGGGACAAACTCATCTAAATCAAGAAAAAGAGGGGAAATAATCTTCAGTTCACTATAATAATAGAAACTTAACATCCTAATATGATCATGCCATTGTGTGAAAAACATAAGCTAAATATGATAAGATTTTCACTTATTTCATAGGAATTATTAACAAGTACGTGATAATAAGGCATTTGACACCAACCGGTGAGAATTTAAATCCAACGGCTATTTTTTTCTTCCCCGGCTTTCTCAATTTATTTCTCTTTCATGATTTCATTATACATTTAATAACTATGAGATTGGCGTACTTAGTAAGAAAAAGAAAGAGAAAGGCAAGTGGTTCACTTGACCAATTTATTTTATTTTATTTATTTCTCCCACTGGTAGCTTTCTATTTCTTCTTTATAATACTTGTCGTAGCATCTACTTAATAATTTTGAGACGAAATCTTCACGCTCCAACTCAAGTTAAACTATTTTTGTTTTTCATCTGATGTATTACATATTTTAAAGTTCAACCTAACATTCGTATACCTGATGAAAAAATTTAAAAGTTATAATTACATTTTCAATTTTGTTGAATTCAAATCTATCTTGTAGATCAGGCCCAAAGATCGGAAAAATTATTGCGTCCGGACAGCGTACGCAAAGTTACGTCCGGACTCCAATTATAGGACGACACGTGTTCGTGTCGGCCCCATCCCTCAAAACAGAAAAATACAACCCGCGAGTTGTATTGAAATATTTCGGAAACTATCATAATACAATCGACAAATTTAATCACGCGGCCCGACCCGACCCAAATTTTTTGACAGAAATAAAGTCGTGGTTGTATTCAAATATTCTGCGGTTGTATTGGAATATTTCTGGTTTTATTGTGGTAGTATTCCGGTAATACAATACAACCGCGAAATATTCGAATACAACCGCGGTTGTATTCGAATATTCCGCGGTTGTATTGGAATATTCTCGGTTGTATTATGGTAGTATCCGTAATATTCTAATACAACCCGCGGGTTGTATTTTTATGTTTTGAGGAATGGGGCCGACACGAACACGTGTCGTCGTATAATTGGAGTCCGGACATAACTTTACGTACGCTGTCCGGACGCAATAATTTTTCCAAAGATAGAGCGTTGGACCGACAAAATAAGATTGAGGGAGAGAGAGAAGGAGCAAATGGGGTGGTCCTGGGGCCCGAGATCTCTTTTATTCTATAAAGAAACTATATTACAAATGAGGAGATCTAAAAGCCCCCCATACCTGACATAGTCATCCCATTTATAGAAAATATAAGGGCTAAAAAATATAAAAATTACATATTTTGCAAAGAAAAGAGCAAAAGGCATTCTAGTCCCTCTTATTTCGATTGTTGGAACATCTTGAGATCCGTGTAATCTATTTTTGAGTATACATATTATGTTCTTCAATTTTTTTGCTTCTTGATAGTGACAACTGCAACAAAATCAAAGATATTTATCAAAAAATACTTGAACACATAATTTGTTACTGATACGCCCTGTCAGGCATTTTTTGCGCTTAGTTATGGTATCTTTATCGTCATATTATGGATATGTCATCTTGGTGTTTTTCTATCAGGGGTGTCATCAAGTTTTGGTGGGGAGTCAGAGGAAGAAGTCAGCCGCCGGATGAAAAGTCGGTCGTCAGTGTAAAAGTCAGCTGTTGCAGGAAACATCCATCTCTGAGGAAAAGTCTGTTGTCGAAGGAAAAGTCAACCGACCGAGGAAAAATTAGTCGTCTTGGGAAAAGTACATTGTTGGAGGAAAAGTCGGCTACCAATGGTGGCCAATAGATGGAGTAGACTACATATGCGATTTGAATGACAATTTCTTTAGCCTAACGAGTATGTGACACTTTCAATCTATACATGAAAATCTATTTTTTCTCTTTCTAAAGGCAAAACTGCAATAAGAGTGAAAAATTCATAAGCAAAGAAAAGATTTCCTTTCCTTGGCCCCAAGCTTTACTTAGTTTATAACAACTCTTTCGTTAGCCATTGATGAGTAGTTTCTTTTGAGAAAAGTTTTTATAAGTTTTTGATATGATGTTTGTTCAACTCAAATTTTACTCATCGCAGTGCTTGTCACTACTGTGTGGCGAGTCATTTTAAGGGCCAAAGACGAACGTTGTACACCGCTCGCGGAGCTTGTCATTGTCGGGTCGCAGATAATCTTTGGGTCATAGATGATCATCATACACCTCTCGCAGAGCATGTCTCTGTCGGGTGGTGAATCGTCTCTATGGTCGAAGATGATCATCGTACACCCCTCGCGGAACTCGTCGTTTTCGGGTGGCGAATAATCTCTGGATCATAGGCAGTCGTCGTATACCCTTCATGAAGCTTATCGCTACCTGTTGTGGCGAACCATCTCTAAGGCCAAAGATGATCGCCATAAACCCCTCGAGAAGCTTATCCCTGTCAGGTGGAGAATCATCTCCAGGTCATAGATGATCTTCTTACTTCCCTCGATGAGCTTGTCGCTGTTGAGTGACAAATCTTCTCTAGGGTCGAAGATGATCGCCATCCACCCATCAAAGAGCTTGTCACTGTCAGGTGTCAAATCATCTATTGGTCATAAGCGATCACTGTACAACCCTCACCGAGCTTGTCGCTACTCGGTGGTAAATCGCTCTAATTTCGAAGATGATCATCCTACACCAATTGCGAAGCTTGTCACTGCTAAGTGGCGAATCATCTTGAGGTCGTAGACAATTTTCGTGCACCCATAGCGGAGCTTGTTGTTATCGGGTGCGAATCATCTCTTGGTCATAGACGATCTTCGTACACCCCTTACAGAGCATGTCACTTCCAGGCAATGAATCATCTCTAAGTTCAAAGATGATTTCGTACACACCTCGAAGAGCTTGGCACGGTCGGGTGGCGAATCTACTCTGGGTCGTAGACAATCACCATACACCCCTTGCTGAGTTTTTCATTGTCGGTGGCGAGTCGTCTCTAGTGTCAAAGATAATGGCCATAAACCCTCGCGAAGTTTGTCTTTTTTGAGTGGTGAATAATCTCTGGTCGTAGACAATCGTCGTACACCCCTCGCGGAGCTTGATGCTGTCGAGTGGCGGATCATCTCTAAGAAAAAAGATGATCGTCGTACACTCATCGCAGAGCTTATCGCTGTCGGTGGTGAATCATCTCTGGATCTTAAACGGTCGATGTACCCCCATCGTGGAACTTTTTGGTTATACTACCCGAGTTCGAGTCCTCTAAGTATCAAGTGATCATCGACAACATGAACTCCTCGATCTTGCCAAGTGTTGGCGTCCAAAGTATTGAAGGATGAATCCTTTGCGTGCTAGCTTTTCTTAAAAATTACGTAGGACACATTTTTCCATATACAAAATAAAATAGTTTTAAACTTATCCATATAAAGAATAATTACTATGATAACAAAGTATCGTTTGGAGTTTCATGTAATTATAAATTCATCATAAACCAGCACTTGTCGGTGTTCATGTGTGTGTGTGTGTCTATATATATATATATATATATATATATATATATATATATATATATATATATATATATATATATATATATATAGATGAAACAAGAAGTGAGTAGTGTGTTACTTCCTTAAATTTCATTTTAATTTATTTTGAGTTGGCCGATCAGTCGGTGGTCGGTCAAAAGGACAACCTGCTGGAGGTACACAAAGGAATTGAATGATTTGAACGTAAACATGTAAATATATAAAATTTGAGTGGTATGTATGTAAATCTTCAGTTCCTCCAAAGTTTTAGGTTGGAGCAGAGCATTGGACGGAATCGAGTGGCAAGTCGACAAGCAGGTGATCGATCGATAGGTAGCCTCTCAGTCGTTCACTGTTTTGCTTCCACTGCATGCCATGACATGCATCTTGTTGTGAAAAACGACGACAATAAACTGAAAAATTGAACGAGAAAAATTGAACGCGGAAAAACAAACACCATAGCGACACACAAATTTACGTGGTTCGACAAATTTGCTTACGTCCACGGAGCGACAGAGGATTTTATTTCTTCGAGGAATTACAACATCGAGCGTCTCGACGTTTACAAGAAAATCTTTATTTTCTTTTCTCCCTTCCTCTCTTTCTCTCTTCCTCTCTTTCTCACTTAAAGGACTTGGCTTGACCCTTGCTTGTCTTTGGCTTGGCTCTTCACTTGCTTTTGCTTGGCACTTGGTTGACTTGGATTTCTACCAAAAGAGGCTATTTATGGAAACCAGAAAGTGGTAGGTGGGAGGTGGGTGAGCAGTAGGTGGCATGTGGTAGGTGAGCGGTAGGTGGGAAGGTAGGTGAGCGCTAGATGAGATTTTTAATTAGGAAGCTAATTAAATCAATGTAGACCAGATCTCCACATTACTCAACAATTCTCCCACATAGAGACTAGGACACTGACTGGGTTACTCTTATATATGCTTATGACTCCCACTGCATGAGCACTATCCTGCCCCTGCTGAAAACCCTTTTCAACAAGTTTAGTTTTGTACCTCTTATTGCCACCAAGCGCAGTCTTCACCCGGTACACTCATTTATTGTGCGGTGCCTTCTTCCTTAATGGAAGTTATGACAGCTCACAAGTCTAATTTCCTGGTAGAGAATATGTCTCCTTCTTCTTGGTCATCTCCCACTTACACGAATTCTCATATTGTATAATTTCTTCATAGCTCTTTGGTTTTCCACTATTTGTCTGTGCAAGTTCTGGTTTTCTTCCATTGGCGCTCTGCCATTTTTCAAGAAATTGACCTTCTTCTACTACCCCATAATGCACTTCTAACTCATGTGTCCAAGTTTGCAATGCCACAGAACTCTCGTGCTCACTGCAACTGTAATAACAACAGTGTTGAGTAAACCAGTAGTCATATATAGTGTGTCAGTTTTCTTCCCCCGAGCTAGTACTAATGCTCCTTTGGTAACCTTCCAGGTGTTATCTGAGAATACTATCAAATGACTACCCTCATTGAGCCGCCCAACAGAGATGAGGTTTTTCTTCAACTCAGGAACAAGTCTGACCTTTTACAAAGTCCATTTGCTCTTGTTAGGGAGTGCAAAATCGACGTCTCCCATCCCCACTACGTCTAGAGCTTTTCCATTAGTCAGATATACCTTCCTAAAGCCACCTGTAACATAGTTTCACAAAAATTTTTAGTGGGAAGATGTATGGAAGCAAGCTCCTGAATCCAGTATCCAATCATCAACAGAACTGTGAGCTGCTAGCAATAGCACATCAGCATTTCTGCAGTTACAACATTAGCACCATCAATTTCCTTCTTCTTAGGATTTATGAAGTTCTTTTTTATGTGGCCAACCTTGCCACAATTCCAGCAGGTTGCCTGATGACTAGAATTTGATTTTGATTTTCTTCTGTTTGAGTTACTATTATGTGATCTCCCTCTGGAATCAATAATCAGTGTTAAACTCAAACCAGACCCAAAATCTTTCTTGCACACCTCTTCAGCCAAAATCAAAGCACGAATATCATCATATTTTAGTTTAGATTTACCTGCAGAATTGCTAACTGCCATGCTCATGGCTTCCCAGCTATTTGATAATAAAGCCAACAATATCAGCACACATATCTCATTATCAAAATCAATTTCAACAGACGACAATTGATTTGTGATTGTGTTGAAATCATCCAGGTGTTGAACAACATACACACCTTCCGTCATCTTCAAGTTGAATAACTTTTCCATGAAGTGCTGAAATCCATGAAAAAAATAGCTATTTTTATGCCTTGATTTTTATCAAATTTTTAAGGATATTATGCTTTAATGAAAGGTATTTTTGTGTTTTGGATGTAGGTGATGAAAAATGTTCAAGAAGAAAAAAAGAATGAAAAAGGAGCAAAAATGAGCAAAAATGAAGCCAAAATGCAAAATTATCAAAATAATCGGCCTGACGCCTAGGCGCCAGAATCCGGCGCTTAAGCGCCAGTTAGATACAGAATTCTGTAAGATTTTTAACGACTTTTGGACGGTTATTTTGATGGTGTTAGTGGTTATTGGACCATCTAGAAGATTGGCAGTTATTCCTGGATTATAGGACATGTGATACATTGTATTTGGACGCTTGGAAACCGTTAGGATCGCGAAGATGTGCAAAGTGAAGAGGTGCGAAGAACTGGACGCAAAGTCCGGCGCCTAGGCGCTAGACACACCTTCTAGAAGATACATTAAACATGGACAAATTTTGAAGAGGTGTCTCAAGACAACCCTTGAAGCCTATAAATAGGAGGCTACTCCTTCAGAGAAAAATGCCCACAAAACCACTAAGTCTCAACCTAGTCCCCTAGCCCCATAGTCCATTTAGAGAGAGAAATTAGAGAAATATTTTAAGGGCCATATTTATAGTTTCATTTATAAATTAGTGAGTTTATTTTAGAGTTTGTATTGAGAGTATTTAAAGAGTCGGTGCTTTTAAAGTCTATTTACTTTGGAGTCAGAAGGATTTAGAGGTTCAGTTGGAAAAACACTTGAGATAAGTATTTGTATTTTGATTCAAAGTTTTATTTATATGTTTTTTTGTTTAAATTCAATGTGTTCTGAGTAGTTACTTTACTTTCTTCTTTCAATTATGAAAAACTAAATAAGATAATATAAAAATTGGTTGGAGAATTAAAAACTATATATATATATATATTTTAAACATTCTGATGATATTAATACCGGATCTTAATTTACTATTTAAATTGGCCATTTAAATTGTTAAAATCTCTTGAAGAGTTCTGAGACCTAGAAGGAGATGAATTCTTAACTAGTATATATCACATGAATCCTTGGGTAGTCGAAGGCCTTGCGCGGGTTATTCAAGGTGAAGTGCAAATAAATAGGAATAAATTATTTAATGGGCGTAGAATTGATAAATTTTTAGAGTGACAGGCTAAATTCTTGTAATTTGGTTTATAGAGAAGGAAAGGGTCACTAGTAGGGCCGACCATAGTCACCTTTAGACATCTAGTAGTGTGAGCCTAGATTAACCCATTCTACTAACAATACATCCAGACTTGATCTATAGATTAGCTAATAATTTTTATACTATCGAGCGAAGGTAAAGAATATGAATGCTTCTATTTGGCACAATACCATAAATTTATATTTTTCACGAATATTACATTATCTAAAAAGTCTTAGATTAATTGAACGGAAGAAAGTTGTTTGCTTATTTTTATTTACATCAATCATTACTTTATTACTGTTTTATTTCTGCATCTAGTAAATTAAATATCAACTTTTTAACTTCAAAAGAAATACATAAAAATAAAATCAAAATATTTTTAAAAAAAATCTATAATTCTCATCGTGGGATCGATACTGGGGTCTTTATTTAAAGCTCTATATTACTTGAAATAATACGTATACTTGCGTAGTACCCCTAGTGTGTAAAATATTTTCCATAAAATTATATTTATATACACTAGCTGCTATTAAGTCTAAGTATTGGCTATAACATATTTTGATAGCATAAATTACTGCATTGTTTGGGGATTGAAAACCAAGTTTTTGGTGCATTGCTGCGGATCGAGGGTCAACCAGCAGCAAGGAAAATTCCGCTGTGAAAGAGTCTAGTGTTGGGGAAACTCGTTCGTGGAAGCAGTCGCCGGCAATGGAGACATGGTGAGAGAAAAACCAATAAAGAGAAGGAGCTCACATGTTTAAGGAGAGAGAACTTAGTGACACAAGCATGCCTCATTTTTCCTCTGGAAGGAGAGAATCGAAGGAGATAAATTTCAATGAAATTTGTCGGTTCGGGAGAGGATGAAGAAGTGATGAGATGGCCAGAAGGTTCATGTGGTGGAGGATGAAACCGGAGACATCTGCCAAGCAAGGATTTGTTTAAAGGCGAATGTGTGGCTTCTGCGATGTTGCCGCTCAACAAAGTGAGTTGAGGTGGCTGATCGGTGAGGATGTCGGTCAATTGCTTTTAAAACGATCGGCTAGTGAGTTGGTTGATCGATTAGAAGAAGATTCAAAAAATGAGAGAATAAGCCAATGCAGCTAAAAAGTTATTATAACAAACCATGAAGAAAAGAAGATGCCTAGGAAGAACTATAGTACAGTGTGTGACACCAGATCATTGGTCAGATGTGGTGGATAATTTGGCTAAAGGAGCTGGGGTGCCAGATGAATAAGTGGAGTGAGTCACCCGTTGTGCCAGTTCCCCTTCTATTTTATTGGTGTTGTTCGTCTTCTTGTCAATGACGTGATCTACGTTCACTTCATTTAAAGGGATGTTGAATTCAAATTATCCGGTAGACCGTACCCAAGAAATAGAACGTTCGACCTAAGAAAGAAGATTGATAGCATGAGAGAAATGGATAGATAGAGAGAGGATGAGGAGAAGAAGACTTCCCCCGTTAGGCAAATGGGCTGTTCCCATGTCGATGACCTGTTTTATTCGATAAAGAAAATATATTATAAGTGGAGAAATCCAAAAGTCCTCATATATGACATAGCCCCCTATTTATAGAAGATAGAATGGGTAAAAAATATAAAAATATATATTTAGTCATGCATAAAATAGAAGAGCAAATGATATTCTAGTCCCTATTATTCCGACAGTTGGGTCATTTCGAGATCCGTGGATATCATTTTTGAATATATAAATTTAAACTTCATGTATTAAATTTAGATCTTTATACTAGACTTCAACGATAAAAATTGATGAATAAACCGAAAGATGCAAGGAGACTTTTTCTCCGAATATTTTGAGGAGACTTTGAATAAAATTTTCATCCAATTCACTATATTTGAATTTCAATTCAAGTTTTGGCCATTTAAGAAGCATTGTTTTTTAATAGAAAAATTTGTTGAATGTATGTGCTTGCGAAGCAAACTTTTGATTTTTAACGAGTCTTTGTAATGAAAATAGTCCATAAAATAAGACTACACAATTGGACCTGAATAATTTAATTTTATGATAATTCTTTTAGTTTAGAGTACTCATATTAGTTTAATGAACATATATACAAACAATCTTATTCTTGAGTAATTAACTGACTCATATTTACTAGGTTACGTTCTTTGATTTATTTGGTGAAATTCAGGAGTTATCTCGTTCTTTTATTTTAATTTAATGAACATAATAAAATAAAAGTCAACAGTATTAATTTATAAGATGGAATTCATTACTTGTTTTTTTATTAAAAATTGTTCTATTATTGAATTTATCATGAATAATAACATGTATACAACAAAAATATCACGAATCTCAAAGCCATTAGTAGGGCCAAACAGAGATCAAACAAACATAGCATCCCTACCCCCTAACACCGCCTAGGCAGGAAAAATTTGACCGGTCTTCTGCGGTGAGAGACTCTTACGGCGGACCATGTCTACGGTCCCGACCAACCTAGATGCATGTAGGACCGCCGATCGCAGTAGACTGACTGATCCAAGACGAACGAGAACGTCGCACGGCCAAGCACCTTGACCGACCAACCTGTACACAATCACCACTTGGTCGTTTGTCTCAGTTGACCGGCGTCAAGCCAGTCAGCTAGCTGATCACCGCCATAATTGAATTTTAAATTGCAATGCAAATATAACATGGTGTCCATACAAATAATTAGTGTTTTAATCAGACTAAGAACGATTTATACAACTATTCTCTTTTTCTGTAATTATACAAAATACATAAATTGGAAACAAAAATATGAATAAAGAAGACCTCTCCCTTGTCTCCTGCAATAGTGAATTCCAAGCTTGTTTCACTCTCTGCTCATTCTCTCCTTCATCCGGCTCCAACTATCGAGGCGTGATCCACAAAGGAAAAATTAAGACCCAACAACCTAAAAGGTGATGCGTTGAGCGTGGACCACGCCGCAGACAAGATGTGGGAAAGTTCGCGAAGGAGAAAACAACGAAAAAGAAATAGTGCGCATCGAACACAATAAAGAGTCTATGCAACCAGATGTGCACACATAAGTTCAGGGGCTGTAGGCCCAAATGTATTTAACTGTGGAACAATTCGAAGTCTTCCGGGCATCAATCACCCAGAGGAACAACTAGTGCCTCATCTGGAGGCAAAACCTCAAGGGGTCCACCCTTAAAGACCCTCACCGGCGAACATGCCTGTCTTGGACAACGAAGTCATCAACTAGTGAATGGAGCGACAAATTAAGTCCCAACACATTGACACCGGTGCATAGGTTGCTAATGCAAGTCTCATTCCCTGAAAGAGGACGGAATCAATTATACTCCAACACTAAACTGCAAGTTGACGGGCATGAAAAGGTGGTTTCTTTCCTCAAGTTATCATCAAAGGTAGAATACTTGTGCACCGATAGTTTAGAACTTCACTTATCCGTTGATGGTTTCCATGGCAAGCTCCCCATCGCCCTATCATTGAGACGTGAGGAAGACAAAATTCACAAGCTTCGTTCATCCATGTTTTTACTCCAGAGGCGGAGATGATGGGAATTCAAGATTTATTCCTCTTGTTGTGTTTTTCTAGTAGTTCACCTGTAAAACAATTAAGCTTTTCTGCGTAGGTTTCTAGGGAAAGTCTCTTGCCCTGAAAGAGGACATAATCTACATTTCCTCGACTTAATATTTCCTCTGCTGTTTCCATCATCTTCTATGCATCTCAATTTGCGTCTTTTGTGAATTCTAAGCCCTTACCATAAAGTTGGAGGTGGACATAGTTGGAGTGGCCAAATAAAAGCAGTGACCAGTCGAAATCAATCGGTTGGCAGGAGATTGGCTGCCAGCCTAAGATAGACGACCGAAAAAAAGAGGGAGAAGCCACAGACAGTTTGGGTCACCACCAGCAAGGAGAATTCTGCTGTGAAAGAGTCTGGTGTTGGGGAAACTCGTTCATGGTAACAATCGCCAGCAATGGAGACATGGGGAGGGACAAACCAAGAAAGAGAAGTAGCTCACAGGTTTAAGGAGAAAGAACATGGTGACACAAGCATGCCTCATTTTTCCTCTGCGAGGAGCGATCGAAGGAGATAACTTTGAATGAAATTTGTCGGTTCGGGAGAGGACGAAGAAGTGATGAGACAACCAGAAGGTTCAGGTGGTGGAGGATGAAACTGGAGGCATCTGCCAAGCAAGGATTTGTTTAAAGGCAAATGTGTGGCTTCTTGGATGTTGCTGCTCAACAAAGAGAGCTGGGGTGGCTGATCGGTGAGGTTGCCGGTCAATTGCTATTAAAGCGACCGACTACTGATTTGGCTGATCGATTAGAAGAAGATTGAAAAATGGGAGGATAAGCTAGTGCAACTAAACAATTATTATAACAAATCATGAAGGAAAGTAGATGCCAAGGAAGAACTACAATAGACTGTGTGACTCCGAATCATTGGTCAGATGTGGTGGATAATTGGCTAATGGAGGTGGGGTGCCAGATGAATAAGTGGAGTGAGTCATCTGCTGTGCCAGTTCCCATTATATTTTTTTGGTGTTGCTAGTCTTCTTGTTAATGACATGATCCACATTCACTTCTTTTAAAGGGATGTTGAATCCAAATCAACCTGGTAGACCGTTCCCAATAAATAGAACGTTCGACCGAGGCAAGAAGATTGATAGCGTGAGAGAAATAGATAGATAGAGAGGATGAAAAGAAGAAGACTTCTCCCGTCAGGGGCGAATGGGGTGTTCCCATGTCGATGACCCTTTTTATTCCATAAAGAAAATATGTTACAAGTGGAGAAATCCAAAAGTCCCCATATATGGCATAGCCCCCCTATTTATAGAAGATAGAACGGGTAAAAAAATATAAAAATTACATATTTAGTCATGCAGAAAAGAGAAGAGCAAAGGATATTCTAGTCCCTATTATTCCGATTTGGATCATCTCGAGATCCTTAGAGATTATTTTTGAATATATAAATTTAAAATTCATGTATTAAATTTGGATTTTTATACTAGACTTCAACGATAAAAATTGGTGAATAAACCGAGAGATGCAAGGAGACTTTTTCTACGAATATTTTGAGGAGGCTTTGAATAAAATTTTCATCCAATTCACGTTATTTGAATCTGAATTCGAGTTTTGGCCATTTAAGAAGCATTGTTTTTTAATAGAAAAATTTGTTGAATGCATGTGCTTGCGAAGCAAACTTTTGATTTTTAACGAGTCTTTGTGTGAAAATAGTCTATAAAATATGACTATACACAATTGGACCTGAATAATTTAACTTTATGATAATTTTCTTTAAGTTTAGAGTACTCATATTAGTTTAATGAACATATATACAAACAATCTTATTCTTAGAGTAATTAACCGACTCATATTTACTAGGTTACGTTCTTTGATTTATTTAGCGACAATTCAGGAGTTATCTCATTCTTTTATTTTAATTTAGAGACGTGTTTGGTTCGAGTCATAGATTTCAATTTACTGCAATTGCATTACTCTGAATCGATTGCAGGAAAATAATACTGTGAAGTCGATCGTCTATTTTGTCTAATTGCGTGAAAGCTATCATGGCGAACTTTTTCATGTAAAAATGACCAAACTGCCCAATTCAATAAAACTGTGTAAAACATAATATAAAATAATATCATTAGTAAACAAATTTAAATAAGAAATTTATATTAATTAATAATTAAATAGTAATTATTTATATCTTTCACATAATTAAAAAACATAAAAAAAATATTTCAGGCAAGAAACAACAGACTCAAATTGAATTGGAAAGATAGCATATAATTTTATTTTGTAAATACTTTGCTAATTAATTCCAGACATTAATTAGCAAGTATTTTCTTCCACCAAGATTTGTTTGAATCAAAAAAGAAAAAAAAAAGGCCCATCCCTTACGGTGTTGAGGGCAACAAGGAAGGAGTTGAGGTCAGGCCTTGCTCTGAGAAAGCCATGGATATTCTCTGTGAAGATGAAGCCGATATCTTTTGGAGGAGAAGAAGAAGGCACCATCTTAAGCGTGTACTTGACAGCCATGAAGAAGAAGAGATAGATGGCGAAACAGCCTGGAACGGGATGATTACTTGCTATTCTTGCCAAGCCTCTAGGGGAAAAGACTCCTCCTTTGAAAGCCGAAGCTTTAGCCACCGTTGGGGAAGCCTTCGTCATTAGAGTTGGAGATGAGAGAAGAACAACGAGAAACTAATATTTAACAATTTCAGAAAAAAAAAAAAAAACAGGATTGAAGTCCCCGGGGATAGAGAAGATGTCCCAGATGCGGATTTGGACGAGTCGACGGGCAAGGTGGTGATCGGCTTCGTGAGGCGGGGCAGAAGGGCAGAGAACGGCTTCACGAGGCGGGGCAGAAGAGGAAACATGACCCTTAACGTGATCCTTAAAGCGAGCCGCGGGGTCGATCCCGCGGCCGACTTTTCGCCAGATTCGCGGCCGGCGGTGATCGGGACGACGAAACAAACGAAAAGAATTGCTCGCAAATTTGCGGCACGGTGCAGCGCCGCACCGAAAAAGCTAAACCAAACAGCCCTTAATGAACATAATAAAATAAAAGTCAACAACATTAATTTATCAGATGGGATTCATTACTTGTTTTTTTTATTTAAAATTGTTCTATTATTGAATTGATCATGAATAATAACATGTATACACAAAAAATACAAGCATGAATCTCAAAGCCATTAGTCGGGCAAAACATAGATTAGACAAACATAGCATCCTACCCCCCTAGCACCGCCTATACAAAAAAAATTTGACTGGTCTTTTGCGGTGAGAGGCTCTAACGGCGGACCATTTCTGTGGTCCCGACCAAACTAGTTGCACGTAGGAGCACCTAACCGCAGTAGACTGACTGATCTAAGACGAACGAGATCGCCGCACATCCAAGCATGTCGACCGACCAATCCGTACGTCGAGAGGGCACAATCATTACTTGGTTGTTTGTCTCAGTTGAGTGGCATCAAGCCAGTTAACTAGCTGATCACCGCCATAATTGAAATTTAAATTGCAATACAAATATAGCATTGTGTCCATAAAGATAATTAGTGCTTTAATCCTATTAAGAGCGCTTTATATAACTATTCTCTTTTTCTGTAATTATATAAAATACATCCCCATAAATAAGAAACAAAAATATAAATAAAGGAGACCTCTCCCTTGACTCTTGCAACAGTGAATTCCAAGCTTTTTTCACTCTCTCTGCTGCTCTCCTTTATCCTGCTCCAACTATCGGGGCGTGATCCACAAAGGAAAAATTAAGACCCAACAACCTAAAAGGTGGTGCGTTAAGCGTGGATCACACCGCAGAAGAGATGTGGGAAAGTCTGCAAAGGAGAAAACAACCAAAAGAAATAGTGCGCATCGAACAAGATAAAGAGTCTATGAAACCAGATGCACACACATAAGTGACCCGACCGCAATTACGAAAGTAAAAGAGCTTATAAAATTATGGAAAAACTTGACCCCAGAACAGATTAAGCGGCTAATGTACGATAATTAAAGATTAAAATTTTTATAAATATAAATCGTACACTAGGGGTACTACACAAGTATACGTATCGTTTCAAGTAATATAGAGTTTTTTTCTTAAAACCCCAGATACCGATTGACCCACAATTTTATATTATGATATTTTAATTTGATTGCAACGAAGCCAAAAACTTGACCCCGCTATATTATATGTATAGAATTGTAATTGTTTATGTTGTGGATGCTACGCAAGTATACGTATCGTATCAAGTAATACAGAGCTCTAGTGGAGTCCTGGTTATCGATCCCACAGGGAAAGAGAAAATTAAATAACAGTTAATTTTAAAATAATAATAATAATAATAATAATAAAATACGAAAATTTGGAATTCTGAATTTAAGCGCAATAAAGTAAACTTAGTATTTTGATTAGATAAATTAACTAAGTAGAAAATTAATACGAATTGCAAGTGCAGTGAAATAAAACTAATTGCTTAAATAAGTCTTAACTATTCGGAAAAAGTAACTTTCCCTCGTTTAGAAATTTAAGTGATTGATGAATTTAAATAGATAATGTTAAGGTATTGTGACAAATAGGAGCATTCCTATTCTTTACCCTTTGGTCAGGTGTAAAGAATATTGACTAATCCTATGTTTGATTACCGAATCGCGGCTAAGTTCGGGAGGATACTGACGCCACTTCGTAGCTCCCACGTTCCCTCGCTCGAGGGCTAACATCTACACTTCGACTCTCAAACAATAGGACCGAATTGAATATTTTAGTCTGTCACACTAAAATGCTCAATTCTACGCCCAGTGATATTATTTCCCTATTTATTTGCACCCTTCTTCCAAGGCTTTTGAATTTCCCCGAATATCAGATGTAATTTTACAATAGTTGATAATCAACATATTTTAACAAATCAAATGGCCAGTTTGAAAAGTAAATTAAGTTTTAAGTAAAAATTATCACAATTTATTAATATATAAAAGTACTTCTATTTTTAGTTCATCAAGTCAGCTTAATTTCATAACGAGGAGAAAGATTAAATAAACTACTCGGAATGCATGGAAATTAAACTAAGCATGGATTTCATTTAAAGTTAAAAATAATAAATACAAATACTTATCTTAATTTATCCCGACGTGACTCTCAGCGATTCTTTGACTCTTCCTTCCAAGTACAGAGACGACTCACTAAAAACTCACTAACTCACTCAAGAACTCTCTAAGACACACACTAAGACACAAAAGATTGGACTTAGAACACAAAGATCGCACAAAAATAACACTAAATAACACAAAAGTAACACACAAAAGACTTAATTTCGACTTCTATATATAGAGGTAAGCAAAGGACCAAGAGGTGTGTAAGCATCCCTTCAAAAAGTGTCCAGGTTCAATGTATCTGCACCATTTGAACTAGCTAGCCGTCGGCGACGAAGATCTTCAAACCGCTCTAGCTCGCTGTCAGCGGGCTCGGGCTCGCTGTCAGCGAGACAGTTATAAATTCTTCAGAATTTTCTTCTCGTAACCTCGCCGTCGGCGGGCTCGATCTCGCCGTCGGCGACTCAGCACAAATTGCATGATTTTACTCCAAATTCGCTCCTTTTTATGAATTTTGCTTTTATCACCTAAATTCTTCATTCTTGCAATAAAATAAAAAAAATACCCTTCTTTAAAGTGCAATTTCATCAAAAATAGGTATGAATTTCTTAATAAATTTTTTAGCGATCAAAATCCCCCAAACTTACTTATTACTTGTCCTCATGTAATTTTAGTACTTCATAAAAATAATGAGTTTTATAATAAGATTTTTCAATTTAAATAACTATGAATTAGATTAATTAATATCATAATAAAGTTAAACAAAAATAATTCATGTAATTTAATTAATCTTATAGAAATAAATTATTTAGTTATCGAGTCTAAGATTTACAACTTACTTATTCATTTCGAGAATGACTATATTTAAAAGAATAACTACTTAAGATATTCATATGATAAGAAATTCAGAAAATACTATTAGGTAAAATTCTAATCCATAAACATAAGTTTGGAAATATCTAAGTTTTTCCCTTTAGGTTAAATCAAATGAAGCCAATTTTTGATAAGGCATCTCCTCAAGCTTCTCCTCATTTTTTTTTCTTTTTCTTTCTTTTTCTTTTTTTTAACTAATGAGGATTACTGTATCTGGAGAGCCTGTTAATAATTTTGAACTTCATTTTCATCTTCCTAAATTTGAAACTTAGGAATATTTCTTAGCTTATATATATTTCATAGTTTTTACTTTATTGATTTTCAATCTTTTCTTTTTCACTTGAATACTTAAGAATTTTAATTTTAGAATATAGTTTTCCTTACTAAAAATAGTTTATTATATTCTTATTCCCTTTAACCAAATATTTTATTCTATTTAATTAATTAAAGTACTAGAAATATTTTATTTAACCTTTTATAATAATTAAATAAAATAATTCATATTAAATCAAATTGAAAAATTTGCTTATAAAAATCATTTTATAATAATTTGAAAATAAAAATTGAGAACAAGTTAATAACTAAATTTGTATTTTACTCTCTCCCCAAACTTAAATTTTTATATCTATTCTAAATAATGAATAAGAATGAAAGTAAATAAATCATACCTTTGAAGTTTAGGTATTTCTTTTTTTCTTTGAAATTTTTGCAGGCTTTTTCATTTTTCATTGAACCTGTACTCGTTAGTATTCTCCATATATATATAACAATTTAAAGAAAATGCAGGGATAAAATCTAAGATAAGTATTAAACACAACAGTTAAGATAACACTACACTACACATATGAATTACTAACATATTAAAAACAATTGAACTAACAGATTAACAATTCTAAAAACTTAAAACAATACAAAATAACATATTAAAGAAAACTAACATCCTAATTAACATAAAAACAAAAGCAATTAACTAACACAAAAAACAAAAACTAACTACTATAACAATCCAAGCAGATTAATCTAACATCCAATGTCTCAAAATAAAGTACTGAATATTACAAACATATACAATCCTCAAAATAACATACATCAAACAAATAAAATACATAAAGTCCTAATCTTCAGCATCAAAGTCCCAAACTATATCATCCCCTCCTTGATCTGTAGGCTGCTGAGAAGACTGAGCAGGGTGATATTGAGTGTACCTGGGGCATTCTGGAAAGACTACATCTAAATCTCCACTCCTATAACGACGTTCAGCTTCATAATATGCAATCTCGTATTCTGAATGTCACTGGAGGTATTCACTATCATAATCATGTCTAATCTCCAGATTATCAATCCTTTGATCAAAATGATCAAACCTTCTCCCCATGGTCTCTCCAAACTGCTCAAAACTCCTCCTATGCAGAGTCGATTCATTCATCGGATCTTGTAAGGTAGGGGTGGTAGGCTCGGGAGGTCCATAGCTAAGTAGAGGGTATATCTCTACTTTATTGAGTAAAATAACTTCTTACTCCTTCTCTCCACCCTTCATGGGACTCATATTTCTTAATGTTAGCGAGTGTAAGTGGTTTCATAGGTTCCACCCATTCTTCATCATCTCTAGCCTCAACTTCAGAGAGTTGGCGAGTGCGAAAATCAATCAAGGGTGGCCCAATCCAGCTCCACTCTCATTTCGAGGAGTGGCCAGGATATTCTGATAAATAACTCTCCCGATGTTGATGCTTCGTTATTCGAATGCATAAATTCGAATTGCTCTATCTCGTGTTACCTCACTATGGTGATATGTGGGTAACGAGTAGAACAAATAAATTAATGTCGAGCTTTGGAGATCGCATTTAATTTGGAAAGAGGAAAATTCACTCTTTCCTGCTGCTTCATTTTCCATACTCCGGTCCCATCAGTGAGAAAGTTAATGACTTCCTCCAGTGGTCCTTCCATCGTTCCAAAGTTTCATACTCGCTAAAGTGCGAGTCATAAACTTCATAAAACGCGTTAATTCTTGCAGCATTAAAATCTACAAAAAACCCCGTACCTTTACAGGTACATCTTCAGCGGCAGTCAAATTGGCATAAAATTCTTTCACCACTTCTACAGCTGCTCTATACTGAACATAAAAGAAATTTTCCCAGCCTCGTTTCTTTATAATCCGCTCTACTTCTCCTCCCGGATTTTTGAATACCCGATCCGCAATGCACTTTCTTCCTTGTATATTTTCAAAATATTTTGCTTGTGCTCGTGCATTAATGAATCGGTTTTCGTCGAACTCTACTCGACGTTTTTGTCGTGGAGCCATTTGATCGATCTGTGAAAATCATAAAAATTTTCACTAAACTTAAAAATAATCCTAAGAAGGCTTCCTACAACATTTGTAAGCAATTTAAATCAAATTCCATGGATTTCCACCGAATATTTCTTCCACATTTTGATTTTTCCCAAAATTTGCAATGTGGTGAAAATACATGGTAAAAATCAAAAATTTTTGCATAGGAGTGAAGCTCTTACCAAGAGAAGATGAAATCCGGTGTTTTTGAGTAATGAAATTGCTTCAAATCCAAGATCTCTCAAGCCCTAGGTCGATTTTTGCGAAAATTGGAGGTTGGGGATGATGAATAGTGTTTTTGACCGGTCAAATATATGTTTTTTTCCAACCTCGCTGTCAGCGAGATTTTTCTCGCCGTCGGCGAGCTAATATTTTTCAGAACCAAAAACTTTCGGGAAAAATCCGTTGTCGGCGAGAAAATCTTCGTCGTCGCCGAGATCGATCTCGGCTGTCGGCGGGATTTTTCTCGCGATCGGCGAGATTCTAAAAATTTTAAATTTCGAAATTCGTCACTCATTTTCGTCCTTGATTTGTCTTATATTATATTTCCGATCACATCATTTATTAATTTAATATGAAGATTAGCTACTTATACACAAACAAATTCACACAACACAACAAATTAACTTTAATATTGAAATCCATGGGATGTACAAACTAACATAATTTTTAGACTCTATAATCAAACTTCAAACTTCAATCCTTACTACTAATCAAGCATCGCAAACCAAACCACGACACACTAAATGCTGATACAAAACTATGACGCATATCTCAATTAAGTTTGAGATATTCAAATCATCACTCCACACATAATAAAAATCTAAATCAAATCAAATAACATAAACACAAACATACTATGGAAACTTTACTACTACTCTTCAATGTCAGAATCTTCATCTTCTCTGATATTTCCGATATGACGATGATGCACAAATAAGTTATAGAAAGGCTCGAAGGGAAATTCCGAGCGATTCTTCGATGATCCAACCCTTCGTCTCGATAAATGAAGAAAGCTAGCTTCCAAGTGTCCGAGAATGATCGATGTGATCAAATAAATCGGATATATTGTTGATTAAATCTCTCACATTCTGTAGTTCTTTCTCCATTCCATTAATTTTCTTCATAAGTAACTCTGTTTTATCTGAAATAGGCCTTGCTATAGGATGATTCTGTGAAGCTCTATCAGAGATGAATGTAATGTCTTCATTATTGTCCAAAGTAGGGAACATATCTGTAGGATCAAGCGGCTTCCAAGGTAACAGAACCTTTTCCCAAGCTTCATAAGAAACACAGTACTGATCGCATAATGCAAAAATAGTAGATGGGTGTCCTAGTCCGTGAACTGACCCATGCACAATTAAACCCAATGCAGACATAACAATTATTGATCCCACATCAATAGGCAGTCCAATTTGAATACAATAATTCAATATAGCGCATTCTTTCGAAACCTTGTTTACCCTCATAGTAGGTAACAATTTAGATGAGATGAAAAAGTGCTAGTGCTTCAAGACAGGATTCAAAAGTGATGCAGAGAAACTAACATACCCGTCTTCACACATTTCCCAATCTTCCATTTCATCAGTCAGATATCGAAATATCTCATTCATATTATATCGAGAAGGCACAAAATTTGAATAGTGACATACCGGGGTGTTTTCTATAGAGAATAACTCATTTACTATTGATGGAGTAAACGTCACCCATCTTCCTCAGACGTAGATATTCCCATTGTTGATCGCATGTAAGTTAGAGTAGAACTCTTTCACAACTTGGAATAACAACGACGGACGTAGTGTAACGGAATACCTCCCAGTCATGCACTGCGCGATCATTTCTTCTATCTTTGTAGTGGAATTCTCTAATCCTCAATTGACAAATCCCCGTTCCTTGATAACTCTTTTCTTTACCAAAACCTTGTTGAAGATCCGCTGCGCTTCCGCACTCACAAATTTCCTCCGGTTAAACACTCCAGATTTAGAAGAATCTAAGAATTTGGAGGCCATTATGGTGAATGGAATGAATTCTAGTGAAGAAGGCAGACTTAGAATGGATTAAGAATAGTTTTTCACTAAGGATTTGGTATTGAAACCGTCCAATTTGGCATTTAAAGTATATATAACTCATTTTTATAACTTCCTCGCTGTCGGCGGGAGGTTTCTCGCCGTCGGCGACTTAGTTATAAAAACTACTTTTCAGGTTCTCGCTGTCGGCGGGCTCGTTTCTCGCTGTCAGCGAGCTTATAAATAAACTGAATTAGGCGCGAACCTCGTTGTCGGTGAGTATCGACCTCACCGTCGGCGAGATTTCAAAATAATGTCCAATTTCGCTCTAAATCGAATAATTTCTTTTCTCATCATAATGGTTCGAATATGTGATAATTCTTAATAATAATTGAGTAGTAAAATTTCAATAATATAAACTAATTATTAGAATACAATAAAAATAGATAACTAATATGGGTTGCCTCCCATAAAGCGCTTGGTTTAACGTCGTCAGCCCGACCTAATTTCAATTATTAATCGAGTTGACTAAGCATTAAAACCTCTTTATAGTTAGGTCTTATACCTTCGAAATATGTTTTTAATCTATGTCCATTAACTTTAAATTTATGTCCAGTTTTTGGATCTTCGATTTCTATAGTTCCGTATGAAAATATTTGAGTTATGGTGAAAGGTCCTAACCATCGAGACTTCAATTTTCCAGGAAATAATTTTAATCTAGTATTATATAACAAAACTTCCTGTCCTGGTTCAAAATTTCTCTGATTAATCTTCCGATCATGCCATAATTTCATCTTTTCTTTATAAATCTGATCATTATCATATGATTCATTTCTTAATTCTTCCAATTCATTTAATTGCAACAATCTTTTCTCACCAGCTTCCTTCATATTATAATTAAATTCTTTAATCGCCCAATATGCTTTATGTTCTAATTCAATCGGTAAGTGGCATGTTTTTCCATATATAAGCATGTAAGGAGTCATTCCAATTGGAGTTTTATAAGCGATCCTATAAGCTCATAATGCGAGTTGTCTAATCTAATGGACCAATCCAACTTATTTGGGTTTACTGATTTTTCTAAAATACGTTTAATCTCACGATTGGATACTTCAGCTAATCCGCCAGTCCGTGGATGATAAGCGATGGATATCTTATGAGTAATATTGTATTTTTCTACTAGTTTGTGAATGTATTTATTTCTAAAATGAGTTCCTCCGTCGATGATAATCACTCTCGGCATTCCAAATCTAGTAAAAATATTTTTCATCGAAATTTTGAAACACTCTTAGCATCACACCTAGGTAAAGCTTGTGCCTCAATCCATTTGGAAACATAATCAACAACTACTAATATATATGAGTTTCCAAACGAAGGAATAAAAGGTCCCATAAAATCTAATCCCCAAACATCAAAAATTTCAACTTCTAATATAAAATTTAGAGGCATTTCGTTTCTTCTAGATATATTTCCTACTCTTTGGCATTTATCATAAGTTTTAATATATATGTATACATTTCTAAATAGAGTAGGACAATAAAATCCAGATTGTAGAATTTTATAAGCAGTTTTATCAGTCCCAAAATGTCCTCCAAAATTAGAATCATGACATTTTTGAATAATTGGTTCAGTTTCTTCATAAGTTACACATCTTCTAATAATTAAATCCTTACATTGCTTATATAAATATGGTTCATCCCAAAAATAGGTTTTCGTATCATGGATGAATTTTTTCTGTTGTTGCAAAGTTAGCATAGGTGGTAAAATATTACTAACTATATAGTTTACTATATCAGCATACCATGGTATTTTCCACTCATTGAAATTATATAGTTGTTCATCAGGAAAACCGTCTATAATTTTATTTTCAATATCAGATAATTCATGATTTTCTAATCTTGATAAATGATTCGCAATTTGATTATCAGTTCCTTTCTTATTAACGATCTCAAAATCGAATTCTTGCATTAATAACATCCATCTAATTAATCTTGGTTTGAAATCTTTCTTTTGTATTAAATATTTGATAGCAGAATGATCAGTATGCACGATACATTTTGTTCCAATCAGATAAGGTCTAAATTTATTAAAACCATATACTACCGCTAATAATTCTCTTTCTCTAATCGTATAATTTATTTCAGCATCATTTAGAGTTTTACTAGCATAGTATATAACTTTAAAAATCTTTTCATATCTTTGCCCAAGAACTGCTCCTACAAGATAATCACTAGCATCACACGTAAGCTCAAATGGTTTCTCCCAAGTTAGGTGAAACTATTATAGGTGCTTATAATTAATTTTTCTTTTAAGAGTTCAAAAGCATTCGGGCATTCGATTGTAAATTCAAATTTCTTATCCTTTTCGAGAAGTTGGCATAGAGGTTTAGTAATTTTTGAAAAATCTTTTATATAGCGTACTGTAGAATCCAAGCATGTCCAAGAAAACTTCTTACCCCTTTTACCGTAGTTGGAGGTGGTAATTTAGCTATAACTTGAATTTTTGCGTGGTCCACTTCCATGCCTTTTTCCGAAATTTTATGCCCTAATACAATGCCGCCAATGAACTATAAATTCACATTTCTCCCAATTTAGAACTAAATTCGTTTTCTCACATACTTCTAATACTTTTTCAAGATGAGTTAAGCATGTGTCAAATGATGTTCCAAATACAGAGAAGTCATCCATAAATACTTCTATTCCATTATCAATTAACTTACTAAATATAGACATCATACATCTCTGGAATGTTGCTGGTACATTACATAATCCAAAAGGCATCCTTCGAAAAGCGAAAGTTCCATAAGGACTAGTAAATGTAGTTTTCTCTTGATCCTCAGGAGCAATTTGTATTTGATGATAACCGGTGTATCCATCTAGAAAACAAAAATACTTATGTCCATTAATCTATCTAACATCCGGTCTAGAAATGGTAAAGGGAAGTGATCTTTCCTGGTAGCGGTATTTAATTTCCTATAATCTATACATATACGCCAACCAAGTAACTTGTCTTATAGGAATAAGATCGTTATTTTCATTGACGAATGACGGTCACTCCTCCTTCTCGAGAACACGATGAATTGGGCTTACCCAAGCACCGTCGGAAATAGGATATATAATACCATTATCTAACCATTTTAAAATTTCTTTCTTAACTACTTCTTTCATTATCTGAGTTTAATCTCCTTTGGGGATCTGTTTTAGGTTTATGTTCATCATCTAAAATAATTCTATGCATACAGATTGAAGGACTAATTCCTTTAATATCTGCTAAAGTCCAACCAAAAGTTTTCTTATATTTTTCTTAAAGTTTCTAAAAGTTTTTGTTCTTGAGATTCGTTTAATGTAGATGAAATAATAACTGGTAAAGTTGAAGAATTAGCTAAATAAGCATATTTCAAATGATCAGGTAATATTTTTAGCTCAAGTTCAGGAGGTTTAATAATTGATGGAACTATATTCTTGTCACTGTTTTCAGTATTATCCAAAAATTCAAATCTTTCCTGAATAAAATTTAATTCTTCATTATTATCTTCAATTAATTCAGTATTTTCTTTTTCTAAATTATCTTCGTAATATTCCTTAAAATGTTTGCGTTGTAATTGTTCAAGTATTTCCATCCGAAAACATTCATCATCTTTTTCTAGCGCAGGATATTTCATTGATTTTGCAATATTAAAGGTAACTTTTTGGTCATTTACTCTCATAGTTAATTCTCCTTTCTGAACATCAATCATATCTTTTCCAGTAGCTAAAAATGGTCTTCCTAAAATGATAGGAATTTCTTTATCTTCCTCCATATCTAAAACAATAAAATCTACTGGGAAGATAAATTTATCCACTTTTACTAACACATCTTCAATAACTCCCTTAGGATAGGTAATCGAACAATCAGCTAATTGAAGGGTTACTGAAGTAGGTGTAATTTTTCCTAATCCTAATCTCTTAAAAATCGATAGAGGCATTAAATTGATGCTTGCTCCTAAGTCACACAAAGCTTTTCCATAAAATTTTTCTCCTATAGCGCAGGGTATAGTGAAACTACCAGGATCTTTCAATTTTTCAGGAAGCTTTTTCTGAATAATAACACTACAATCTTCACTAAGTGCGACTGTTTCATTATCAGTGAATTTTCTTTTCTTATTTAGAATATCTTTCATAAATTTTACATAATTCTTTTCCACTCTTTAGTTGTATTGCTTTAATTTGTTCTTTTCCTTGATCTTTAGGATTTATTTCCACATTACTAGGAAAAGTTCCAGGTATTCTATTATTTAGCGCAAGATAGCAATATGTCCAAGTTGAGTTTCGATATTTTTAATAGATGTTCCTTGAATTTGTAATTGATTTCCTTGAATTTGTAGTTGATTTCCTTGATTTTGTAGTTGATGACCCATATTCAAAATTAATTCATCCATAGATAATTTCTTATCTTTGAATCGAGGGTTATTGTTATTAAATCCAGGTGGGTAATTAGGTTTACGATTTGGATTTGCTTGATTAGGTTGATTCATCCATTGTTGATTAGATGTGTTATCCCAATTAAAATTTGGATGAGTTTTCCAACCAGGATTATAATAGTTTGAATAAGGGTTATTAGTTCTATTATTAATAGCATTTAAAGTTTCATAATTAGATCGAGATTCTATGATTTGTCCAGATGAGTTTTCTTCTAAAGTAGGAGAGTAGTTCATTCCAAAATGATCTAATTTCTTAGATATAGCAGCAATTTGAGAAGCTAACATAGATATTGCATCGTTTTCATGAATGCTGGCTATTTTTTTTGAATTTACTCTATCTGCAGGCCATTGGAAATTATTTGTTGTCATTTCTTCGATTAGTGCATAAGCTTCATCAAATGGTTTAGACATTAATGAACCTCCAGCAGCAGCACAGATGATTGATCTTAAAGATCCCACTAATCCATTATAAAAGGTTTGAATAATTAGCCGATACGGTAGCGCATGATGTGGGCATTTCCTAAGAAGTTCCTTAAATCTCTCCCAAGATTCATATATTGATTCTCCATCTATTTGACAAAAAGAAGTTATATCATTTCTAAACTTAGCGAGTTTTAGATGGTGGAAAATATTTGGATAGAAATTTTTGTGATAATTCTCCCCAAGTTTTAATAGATCTAGGTGCTAACGAATTCAACCACATTTTAGCCTTATCCCTTAATGAAAAAGGAAAAAGTCTAAGTTTTATAGCATCGTCAGATACTCCTTGATATTTAAAAGTAGCTCAAAGTTCTAGAAAACTAGCAAGATGTAAGTTAGGATCTTCAGTAGGTGAACCACTAAATTGATTGTTTTGTACCATTTGGATAATTGCAGGTTTAAGTTCGAATGAATTAGCGACTACATCGGGGTTTTGAATAGTTAAATGAATTTCATCTGATGTAGGGTTGGCATAATCTCTTAATGGTCTTTGTTGGTTAATATTTTGAATTTCAGGAATATTCACCATTTGTGTTAAATTTATAGTTTGTTTCTTTTGTTTTCTAATTCTTTTAATTGTACGCTCTAATTCAGAATCGTAAGGTATTAAATTTTCATTTCCAAATTTGCGCATACAATTTTAGAATAGATATTAATTTATTTATTATGATTATTTTAAAATAATCCGTTACTTTAGTAAATTTTTCTTACTTTCCCTGACAATGACGCTAAAAACTTGACCCACAATTTTATATTATGATATTTTAATTTGATTGCAACGAAGCCAAAAACTTGACCCGCTATATTATATGTATAGAATTGTAATTGTTTATGTTGTGGATGCTACTGCAAGTATACGTATCATATCAAGTAATACGGGGCTCTAGTGGAGTCCTGGTTATCGATCCCACGAGGAAAGAGAAAATTAAATAACGACTAATTTTAAAATAATAATAATAATAATAATAATAATAATAATAATAATAATAATAATAATAATAATATACAAAAATTTGGAATTCTGAATTTAAGCGCAATAAAGTAAACTAAGTACTTTAATTAGATAAATTAACTAAGTAGAAAATTAATACGAATTGCAAGTGCAGGAAATAAAACTAATTGCTAAATAAGTCTTAACTATTTAGAAAAAATATCTTTCCCCTTGTTTAGAAATTTAAGTGATTGATGAATTTAAATAGATAATGTTAAGGTATTGTGACAAATAGGAGCATTCCTATTCTTTACCCTTTGGTCCAGTGTAAAGAATATTGACTAATCCTATGTTTAATTACCGAATCCGCGGCTAGGCTGGGAGGATACCGACTGCCACTCGAGCTCCCACGTTCCCCTCGCTCGAGGGCTAACATCTACACTTCGGCTCTCGGACAATAGGACCGAATTGAATATTTTAGTCTGTCACACTAAAATGCTCAATTCTACGCCCAGTGATATTATTTTCCTATTTATTTGCACCCTCCTTCCAAGGCTTTTAAATTTCCTGAATATCAGATGTAATTTTTACTATAGTTGATAATCAACATATTTTAACAAATCAAATGGCCAGTTTGAAAAGTAAATTATGTTTTAAGTAAAAATTATCACAATTTATTAATATATAAAAGTACTTCTATTTTTAGTTCATCAAGTCACTTAATTTCATAACGGGGAGAAAGACTAAATAAACTACTCGAATGCTTGGAAACTAAACTAAGCATGGATTTCATTTAAAGTTAAAAACAATAAATACAAATACTTATCTTAATTTATCCCTAAGCGGACTCCTCGCAGCTTCTTCGACTCTTCCTTCCAGATACAGACACGACTCACTAAAAACTCACTAACTCACTCAAGAACTCTCTAAGACACACACTAAGACACAAAAGATTGGACTTAGAACACAAAGATCGCACAAAAATAACACTAAATAACACAAAAGTAACACACAAAAGACTTAATTTCGGCTTCTATATATAGAGGTAAGCAAAGGACCAAGAGGTGTGTAAGCATCCCTTCAAAAAGTGTCCAGGTTCAATGTATCTGCACCATTTGAACTAGCTCGCCGTCGGCGACGAACTACCTCGGCTGTCGGCGAGGCTTCTGAAGATCTTCAAGCCGCTCTAGCTCGTTGTCGGAGGGCTAGGGCTCACTTGTCGACGAGACGGTTATAAATTCTTCGAATTTTCTTCTCGTAACCTCGTCGTCGGCGGGCTCGATCTCGCCGTCGGCGACTCAGCACAAATTGCATGATTTTACTCCAAATTCGCTCCTTTTTATGATTTTTGCTTTTATCACCTAAATTCTTCATTCCTGCAATAAAATAAAGAAAATACCCTTCTTTAAAGTGCAATTTCATCAAAAATAGGTATGAATTTCTTAATAAATTTTTCAGCGATCACCGATCCCACGGGGAAACTATGTAAAGCAAAAGAAAGAAAAAAATCTACTTAAAAACTAATCAACTAAAAGTAAAAAAATATGCAAGTTACTCAAGTAGAAATTGCAAGTAATTAATTTAAATGCTTGAACACAATAAACAAAGATTCTTTCCCCATACGAAATATTTCATGATTAGTAGACATTTAAATTAGCTTGAGAAATTTGAGAATATGGTACTGTGACAAATAGAAGCATAAATATTATTTAACTCTTTATGCAAACAGTAAAGAACATTGGTTAGTTTTAAAGATTGGTTCAGGATGTATTGTTAATAGTAAAGATTAATTATAGACTCTCACTTCTAGATTACCCCAGGGTGCCTATGGTCTGGCCTACTAGTGACCTGTCACTTTTCTTGTAAACCAAATTGATAGAACTTAGCCTGTCACTCTAAAATCATAATCAATTCTACGCCCATCAAAGATTATCTCTCTATATATTTGCACCTCCTCCTTCAAGGATTCACAATCTACCTTTCCAAGAGAAATGTGATACATACAAGTTAAGAACTCTTAGCCCACGGTTACATCTTAAGAATTCTCCACAGATTTTAACTATACAAAAGGCCAATTTGTAGGGTAAATGAAAATCAGATAAAGTATCATCACAAATTATGGAAGAAGAAAAAGCAGAGTTCTCAAAACCAATTTAAATCCTTAACTAAATCATTTCATATTCGTAGGGAGAAAGAGAAGTAGATTACTCAGAAAGCATCAGATTCACACAAAAAGTCATAATTATATAACCCAAATTCAAAGTACAAAACTTATGAACCAAGATATGAATACTTATCTGGAATGATATCCAAGCAATCCTTTAAAGTTTCTCTGACTCCAACTAACTTTTACAAGACTCAACTCCAGCAATCACACTTTCACTAAAGTAAGAAAAGTAAAGAGAAAGACTCTCTAAAAACACTCCACACTCTACTAAAACCTTTA
This sequence comes from Papilionanthe hookeriana x Papilionanthe teres, assembly GCA_022702705.1. Taxonomy (NCBI): domain Eukaryota; kingdom Viridiplantae; phylum Streptophyta; class Magnoliopsida; order Asparagales; family Orchidaceae; genus Papilionanthe; species Papilionanthe hookeriana x Papilionanthe teres. The sequence continues at coordinate 54,323,027 of CM040438.1, read as the reverse complement.
ACTCAATGACAACACCCATTTTTTGCTGAAGAATAGTTCATAGAGCTTCAAAAATGACCAGGGTTGCTTAAGGCACCTCTTCAAAATTTGACCATATTAAAAGAATTTTCTAGAAAGTAACTGTGGTGCTTAGGCGCCAGACCTGGCGCCTAGGCACCCGCTTCCTGCCCGAATGGACGCGTCCTTTTATATTTGAGTCGCACCTCTTCGTTGAAAAACTGATTCCCTGTGTCTTGGTTTATTGTATCTTGTGTATAACATGTGAGAATTTATCCAGAGACTTCTAGATTGTTTCTCCAGCATCAATAATCATCACAAAATCGTCCAAGAATTCTTTAGAATCCGTTGCTATGTCTGGCGCCTAGGCGCCAGAATTAGTCTTTTTTTTCTTTTTTCTTCATTAAGCTCATTTCTGCTCCTTTTTCTTCTTTTTTTACTCTTTTTCTTCACAAACTCATTTTCTTGTGTTTGCTACAAAAAACATAAGAAATATCTTTTATTAAAGCATAATATCTATAATATATTAATTAAAAATGATATAAAATTTTAGGTAATTTTAAGGTTGATCAATAAGTTCAGGGGCTGCAAGCCCAAATGTCATTAACAGTGGAACAATTCGAAGTCCTCCCGGGATCAATCACCCAGAGGAACAACCAGTGCCTCATCTGAAGGCAAAACCTCAGGGGGTCCACCCTCAAAGACCCTCACCGACGAACTGGCCTGTCCTGGACAACCAAGTCATCAACTAATGAACGGAGCGACAAGTTAAGTCCCATCACATTGACACCGATTCATAGGTTTCTAATGCAAGTCTCATTCCCTGAAAGAGGACGGAATCCACATTTGACTGACTTAATATCGCTTCTACTATTTCCCTCATCTCTATGAATCTCGATTTGTGTCTTTTGTGAACTAGAGCCTAAACCATTGCTGACCTCACTTTTGTTGAGGTCTAGTCTTTCCTCCTTAGGAGCTTAGGATCTACTCATAAGACTTTCTTGTTGACTATCTTAGAGAACTAATGATGGAACCCTACCCCGCTAGAAATTCTAAACTGTTCTTACTTGGAGCTCTACAAGTTTGGTCATAACCTCTAGCGCTAGTAGGTGGGAGCCAAATATGAGGGAACTTAAAAGGATTCCCCATAAGATGGTTAAGCGTTAGGATCAACCCTGTGTGATATGGTCTTGGCAAGCTTGCACACACACATACAACCCTTCACAATTCCACTCATCACCTCAAACCCTAAAACCAAACATGCTCAACCTGATTCCTTACTTCTTTTGGAAACTCATGTGGGTAGTCCCTAAAGCCCTTAGCTCTAGGCCAGGGTTTGTCTAGGACCAACACATGATGGATCTGAAATGGGATTTCTCTTTAGTCCATGGCTCAAATAGGGTAATTCCATGATCAAGATTCTCAATTAACCCCAACTTCACCAAAACCCCCAATTTTGACCTCTTAGCCCCAAACTTTCACCAAATTACCAAAATACCCATAAACCCTAAATTTTCCCAACATTTGATTGTTTTTGTTAATATTCATATAAATGCATTACGACTATTTTCTCTTGGATGGCAAAAAATATTTCTCAATCAATATCGTGGGGTCAAAGTAATTCAGATAATATTAATTTTTGAATCAGAATCTCCATTGTTCCAATATATAATGATATTTTTTAAACGAGTGATATCTGGTAAAAATTGCTTTAAGAAAAAAATGTAATAGTAATTCGAATAATCAAAAACGATGTCAATTTTTGAATAAATTTTTACATACGGAAAACACAAGCAGTTTTGCGTACGCACTCTCTTGAATAACCTCTAAATAACCTGTTATTAGGAGGTTATTGAGAGGTTATTAGGGTATTAACTCCAATAACCTTCTAAAACCCCCAATAACCCCCTAATAACCCACCAATAACTTCTGCGGTTCTGCTTTCATATTTTTGTATGTCATTCGAGGGTTTTATGATGTTATTGAGGGTATTAACTCAAAAAATACCAACATAACCTCTCAATACCCTCTTAATAATCTTCATATGCACGCAGAACTACGTGCATACTCCGTACGTAAATATTTCTCCAATTTTTGGCCACCACAAGGAGACAATTTCAACATCAACTTGTTAGTTGATATCAAGAGTATCTTTATTTCAGCCACAATGCTATTTAAACTGTTTTAGTTTTGGATAGAAGTTTAGAATTCTGCCTCACCTTACATATTTATATTAATTTATCAGATAAAATACAATTGTAGTTTATTTTTTACATGTATGTATGATACAATAAAAATTCTCATCTGTAATGAACTAAGAAAAATAATCTCAAAATTATATAGAAGATGACAATGTCTAAGGGTAATAATCTAAAAATTCTCATAACTGCTGAACTAAAGTTTATTAAATGAAAAATTACTATTATGGGCAATCTTCATTCTGAATAAAAAATCATTTCAGATTATTAATGAGACATTGTGAAGAAAATAGTTTATAAAATACAACTGTACACAATTGGACCCGATTAATTTAATTTTTGATAAGTTTCTTTTAGTTTAGAGTACTCATATTAGTTCAATGAACATACATAAACAATCTTAATCTTGAGTAATTAATTAACTGACTCATATTTACTAGTTTATGTTCTTTGATTTGTTGGCGAGAATTCAGGAGTTATTTCGTTTCTTAAGTTAATTTAATGAACATAATAAAATAAAAGTCAAGAATGTTAATTTATAAGATGGAATTCATTCCTTATTTTTTTATTAAAAATTGTTCTTTAAAATGTTGAATTGATCTTGAATAATAACATGTATATACTAAAAATACCAGCACGAATCTCAAAGCCATTAGACTGCCCAAATAGAAATTAGACAAACAAAGCATCCTACCCTTCTAACACCGCCTCGGCAGGAAAAAATTGACTGGTCTTCTGCAGTGAGAGACTCTAACCAGAGTCTATGCATTTATCTTTGCGGTGATCTCGTTGCGGTGATCTCGTTCGTCTTTGTGGTGATCTCGTTAAACTATTTCTCTTTGCGATGATCTCGTTCGTCTTTGATCAGTCAGTCTACTGCGGTTGGGCGCTCCAGATGTGCATCGAACACGATAAAGAGTCTATGCAACCAGATGTGCACACATAAGTCCAGGGGCCACAGGCCCAGATGACTTTAGCGATGGAACAATTTGAAGTACTCTGGGCATCAATCACCGAGAGGAACAACCAGTGGCTCATCTGGAGGCAAAACCTCAAGGGGACCACCCTCAAAGACACTCAGCGGCAAACCTGCCTGTCCTGAACAACTAAGTCGGCAACTAGTGAATGGAGGGACAAGTTAAGTCTCAACACATTGACACTGGTGCGTAGGTTTCTAATGAATTCTCTTAACCTGAAAGAGGACAAAATCTACATTTCGCTGACTTAATATTGCCTTTGTTATTTCCATCATCTTCTATGAATCTCGATTTGTTCCTTTTGTGAACTCTAAGCCTAGACCATTGTTGATGTCACTTTTGCTGAGGTCTAGTCTTTCCTCCTTAGGAGCTTAGGATCTAGCCATAGGACTTTCCTGTTGACCATCCTAGAGGACTAGTGATGGAACTGTTGAACTCACTTTTGTGAGGGTCATTCACCAAATAAATTAAGAATAGAAGTTAATCCATGACCTCCTTACTGACTCAGTGTTCACTACATTGACCATTAAGAGATCTTAAGTATTAAGTTAATTAAAAATAATTAATTTGATTGATTAACAATATCAAATTAACCCAACATTACCAGCCCTAGTCAAATCTAGGTATGATTATCAAAATCAACAACCCTATGATTAACTTAACCATGACCAGGTTAACAAATCATTTGGGTCAACCCTGCACTTAAAATTGATCAATCATGATCAATTTTAATCAATAATAATTAAAATGATCAACTTTTGACATAAACAAGACAAAAATGGTCAATTTATGACCTATACACCACTATATTGATCTCATAACCTAAAGTGATAAATTAGGTTAAAATGATCAATTCATGACCTAAAGAATATTGAATTGACTTTATTAGTCAATTTTTTATTAAATAATTAAAATTTAATAGAAAACAATACATAATATAAAAGACAACTACACTAATCATATTGGTCAATTTTGACCTAAAAGGATTAAAATGGGTCAAAAGGACTAACCCATGCCCCTTCGACCATAAAATTGACCACATAAATAGACATCGACAACCAACTTGACATTATTCAAAATTACTAAAAATTAATCCAAATATCACCACTTTGATTATTGGATTGACCTAAATTTTAAAATTGGTCAATATGATTAATATGACCAATTTAAACCTTTAAATGACATAAACTTCATGACCAAATTAATCATGATAAGATTAAGGAAGTCATATTGGACATTTTTGGACTAGGATTGGTCAACCTGGGTCAAACTGAGCTAACATCGGTCAACTCTAACCAATATTTATTAAATTTGGTCAAAAAACCTAATTTTGAACAAAAAATGATAAAATTAATCAAATAATTAATTGTAAAATTATTTTGATTAATTTACTAACTAAATTATAATCTCTAGTATTTTGATTAATTAATAATTAATTAAAAAATTGGAAATATAATTAAAAGCTATGAAAAGGACCACATGTAATTTTGAATTAAATGTAAATTAATCAAATAATTGATTTTAAAATTATTTTGATTAATTTATTTATCAATAATATAATTTCCAATATTTTAAATTAATGACATAATTAATTAGAAATGAAATTATATTTAAAAATCCATTTTAACCCGTGACACCATTTATGACATAATAAGTGGTTTTAAAATTTTTAGGCTTATTAATGACATCATGGATGACTTCATATATGTTAGACACAACCCATATGACCCATCAAAAATAAAGCTAACCCATTAGTGATTTATAATTTAATATTTTTAACCATAGTTAATTCACATGACACCTTATTATGGTAAAAATATAAAAATGGGAAAAATAAAATGATTACATGTCATTCCCGCCTCCATTCTTAGAAGATGAAATGGTTGAGTCATCATTCACCTCACAAACCACCCAATGATGGGGAATATGATTTAAATCATTCCTAAATCATGAGATGACCTCATATATGTCAAATTTTGAAAATAAAAAGAGAAGGGAATTAAATGTCACCTTCTCTTCAACTTAAGCCATAAGTCACTCACTCCCTTGAAATGAGGTGGCTAGCCAATCTTTGAGACATATCAAGCATCTAAAACACTCACCAATAGAAGACAAACATCACATAAACTACACTTCTCACCAAGGTTAAAGGTAATCATAACTAACCCATGCATGGAATGAGTAAGAGGGTAAGGTGTCACTATTCCTTCAAATCCATTAAATAAATTTAGGAATTACTTAGGGGAGACAATTTCAGTAAAATTAGACATATATTATCCATTCCAAAATGAATAAATGAGAGGAATTTAAAATTAATACTTAAGTTTAACCATGAGTGACCCTACATGAGTTAACTATTTTAAATTAAAAAAACCCACTCAATTGAAGGCCACCAACTTATCCAAATCATTTATGGCATAGTTATGACCTTCCCTAAATGATCCTAAACCATTTAAAAATTCAGCCAAGCCATCCCCATGGCTATAAATAAGCACAAGCATATGAGGAGGTAAGAAAAGACATTGGAGGACCTCATACACCGCTCAAATCCAAATATCCCCAACATGAAAACTCTTCATTAAGACCTTAGCAACTCCTCTAAACAAATTCCAGCTAGCCAAACCTTAGCCAAACCCAACTATGACCATGATTAAGGATCAAACCTAAGCTTAAGGGGAAGAGAGAGCAAGGAAATATAAGATCCATATTGGCTGCCCAAAACCTCTGACCATGAACACCAAAAATATTCCCTAGGATCTAAGCAATTGATCCCCACCAAGACCTGATCATTTGACCCACTGGTTGAACCCAATTTGACCTAACCTGAGCCACGTTAAACCAGGACAAAATTAAAGTCTGAAACCAAACTCCACAAAACCCAAAATTGACCTTTCTAAAATCATTTAGAGGTCAAAAGAAGAAGAGCCCAACTGAAATTAAACTTCCCCATAGTCTCTAACCCTGTCTTGACCATTTTTATTCAAACCGAGCACAGAAAATTCAAAATCCTATATAGACCCTATTTGGACTCAAATTGAAGTGTCTGGAAGCTTTCTTAGACCTAGATGACCAATCCAAAACAATCAATTCAAAGTTTGAACCACTGAGGCCAAGGTATGGTTTTCCCCCATTAATGGCGTTCGGGTTTCAGCCTTTGTGAATAAAAGTCTTTTAATACTGACTCGACCGCCGCGCTTAACGCAGTGATGTTGCTTCCAAAAGATAGCCAAAAAGCTTTGACTCGATTTATAAATAGCGGCTAGTGTATAAAATTAATATTATATAAGTAATATTTTTACACACTAGTGGGTACTACGTAAGTATACGTATCGTTTCAAGTAATAGAGGGTTTTTAAACAAAGACCCCAGTATTGATCCCACAGGGAAGATTTATAGAAATAAATTTTCTATAAAGTGAAAGCGAAATATGATAGTAAAAATATTTTTTTTGTTTTGATTATAAATTACTATTAATTTACTAGATGCAATTTAAAGAAAACAATAATAAGAAAATGATTTTATAAAATCTATATAAAATAAACAATTTTCTTTCCTTCAATTAATCTAAGATTTTTAAGATAATTTAATATTCATTAGAGAATTTAATTTATGGTATTGTGTCAAATAGAAGCATTCCTATTCTTTACCCTTTGATCCAGGTGCAAAGAACATCGACTAATTCTACGTAATAGGTCCGATGTATTGTTAGTAGTAATGGGTTAATCTCGGCTCACACTTCTAGATGTCCAAGGGCGGCTATGGTCGGCCCTACTAGTGACCCTTTCCTAGTCTATAAATCAAATTATAAGAATTTAGTCTCGTCACTCTAAAAACTTATCAATTATACGCCCTTTAAATATTATCTCCCTATTTATTCGCACTTCACTATGAATAGCCCGCACATGGCCTTCGATTACCCAAGGATTCATGTGACATTTACAAGTTAAGAGTTCTTCTCCTACAAGGTTTTTAAACTCTTCAACAGGTTTTAACAATTCAAATGACCAATTTAAAAAGTAAAGTAAGATCAGGTATTAATGTCATCACAATGTTTTGAAAATATTTTGAATTTTAATTCTCCATCGAATCTTTATATTATCTTACCTATCTCTTCATAATTGAAGTAAGAAAGTAACTAACTACTCAAAACACAATGAAATTAAATAACAAAACATGATAGTTAAACTTTGAATCAAATATAAAAATATACTTATCTCAAATATTTCTTCTACAGATCTTCTGATTTCTACTGACTCCACAGTATAATGAACTCCAGATGCAATAACTTGAAAATAAACTTACTAAACTAAATAAAAGTGGCCCTAAATTTCTCTCTCTAATTCTCTCTCTAAGGATGAGAGATCTTAAAGTAGATAAGAGAAAGGGGTACAATGGGAGGGGGCACGTTTTCTGAAGAATTGAACCTCTATTTATAGGCTCCAAGAGTTTCCTTGAGGCACCTCTTCAAAACATGTTCACATTCAATGAATCTTCTAGAAGGTCGGTCTGGCGCCTAAGCGCCGGAATCTGGTGCCTAGGCGCCGGACACCGCGTCTAGTTCTTCGCACCTCTTCGCGATTAAAACCGTTTTGGAGCATCCAAATGCAATGTATCACATGTCTTATTATCAAGGAACAACTGCCAGCCTTCTAGAATGTCCAATAACCGCTCACTCCGTCAAAATAACTGATCAAACATTGTCAAAAACTTGACAGTTTTCGTATCGAGTCTGGCGCCTAGGCGCTAGGCCATATTTTTTTATATTTTTGGTATTTTGCTCTATTTTTGCTCCTTTTTGCTCCTTTTTCCTTCTTAGACCTTTTTACATTACCTACATCAAAAAATACAAAAAATACCTTTCATTAAAGCATAATATCCTTAGAAATTAATAAGAATTAAGACATAAAGAAATAGGTATTTTTTTATAGATCAAAATCCCCCAAACTTAAATGTTACTTGTCCTCAAGTAACTCTTTTTACTACATAAAATATAACTTTTGGAAATAAAAGATAATTATTTAAGATTCCTTATAATTTTTTATTTTATAAAGTCTTTAGTAAATTATTAACCCAATTTCACTAACTAGGTTTAATTTTAAGAATTTAAAGAATATTTAATTACCAAATCATAAGATTTCAAACTTTTCATTCATTTTGAAAATAATAGAAGTCTATGATATTAAGCTTTCATAGATTATTTACAAGAAAAAGATCTTCTTGAAAAATCTTTCTAAATAAATATTTATGCATACAAATTAAGTAAAATATGTAACTAGTTTTCTTCCTATAAGATAATTCAAGTGAAGCCAATTTTTGATTAGGCATTTCCTCAAGCTTCTCCTCTCTATCTCTTTTTTCTTTTTTTTCTTTTTTTTTTATAGAGAGGATTACTATATCTGGATAGCCTGTTAATGGTTTTGAACTTCACTATCCTTAACTTATATTTTCAAAACTTATACATCTCCACTTAATTATTATAACATAAATAAAAATTCAAAAAGAATTCCAATCTTTTCTTTTTCAAGTGATAATTTTTTATTACTTAATATTTCTAAAATTCTATTATTTCTATCATGAATAGAAAAATTCTTTTTCTCATTCTTCTTTAAGTTAAATAATTCTATTCTTAAAATCAATCAAAGTTAGTAAAATTTTGGTTAATTTCACTAAATTGTTTATAATTTCAAAAATAAAAGTGATCTCAAATAAATTCTTCATTCCTTAAGTTATGTTAAAAAGTTTCTATTTTTAAGAAAGTATTAGCTCTTTAAGGGCAAATAAAATTTAATTTTGAATGGATTCTTCCTTCCCCCAAACTTAAGTTTTGGTATACTATGATAATTTGAAAGTATGAGAGAAAGAAAATCATAAGTATTTTTAGTAAGTATGTAAAAAAAATAATCTTAAAAAGAAAAATTAACTTCTAAACATGCTTTTATGAATAATTAAGATAAAATTGAAGCATGTATATAGAAAGGTAAGCAGGCTAATTTTATGATGATATTAAATTTAAAACAGAATTAAAACAGAGCGAAATTACTAAGTACTAAACAGAGTACTAAAATAAACATATAAATTAACTCTAACATCAGTCTCAACACAACAAAATCCATCCACACAAGTACATAAACTAAACAACACACATCAAACATAAAACTAACAAACAATCCAAACAAAACAAACTAACAACAGAGTATCACTACATAAAGATCTCTACTACTAATCACAAGCTGTCGCCTCATCGTCATCATCATCACCAAAGGAAAACTCAACGTCCTTAGGATCAATATATGGTGTAAAGCTAGGGAAAGTAGGAAAACTAACATCATGTTCACCCTTCAGAAATCTGACTAGGGCTTCATCATACTCTGCATCGTAACTACTCTTCCTCCGGGTATAATCGATAAATGATCTAGTTTTCTATCAATAATATCTATCCCGCAGTGAGTTTGAAATAACTCCCGCCGTTGTTCTAAAACCGATCATGGATCGATTCCCGAAATCTGATGGTGGCTCGACAGAAGCAGATGGTCTAGAAGTAGAAGGTCTACCCGAAGTATGTGCGTAAGTAGAAGGAGCGGTCGATCTCTTCCCTCGAAGACGATCATAGATACTAACACTCTCCTGCCCAATTGGCTTTAGTAGACTTCAGCTTCTCCTCAGAAATATCAGTAGTGACTCCATCATTAACACATAACGAATAAATCAAAGAAGGAAATCCCAATCTAATAGAAGTGCTGGATCTCGTAGTAGACTCCACAGAATCATAAATAATGCTTCCGACATCAATAGGCTTCCTCTCCTGAATGCAGTAATTTAAAATCGCTCGATCTCTAGTCACTTCACTGGTGATTGGAAGGTAAAAATCTTGCAGAAATAAAGTAGTGCTATGCTTTAGATACACCATTTAATTTAGAGGATTTGAAGTTTACCCTCTTTCCGTTCCTGATCTTCCAAGATCCAGTACCGTTAGTCAGATATGCAATAATTATGTCCAAATCTCCTTCAGATGGTGATAATCCGGAATAATAAAGACTCAATAGTCGGTGGCAGGCCATAGAATATGTTGATTCTTTCAGGAGTAAATCCTACTCCGATTCCTCTAACAAAGACTTCAAAATCTTCAGCATCCAGAAAATTTGCATAAAATTCTTGAACAATCGCGATAACAGCAATAGCAGTGAAGTAACAAAATCATTGCTAGTTGTGCGCAATGATAGTGTTTTCGATCATCTCCCCAGGATGATGAAAACTTCATTCCGAGATGAACTTTCTCGACGACGCAAGTTCGTGGAAGCAAAAATGCGCAGCCGCAATTGAAAATTTGCTGCTATCAAAATTTTCTCGTCCTTTCCCGCGCTTTGATTTTAGAGCTATCTAAACATGAAAGAAAACAAGAACTAATTTAGGAATCAAAGATTTAAACTTTTTTTAAGTTTATAAAACTTAAAATAAGTTTAAAAATCCAAAGAAATAACTAAAAATCGAATATTTTTTTAAATTTTCGGTTCTTAGCAAAACTTAGGGAAATCTATGGTGAAAATCGAAAATAAATGGTTTAAAGTGTAGATCTGACCTTGAGACTAAGAAATCGAGTGGTTTCGCGCTCAAATCCTTGATGTTTTGACCTCAAAATGGATCTAGAGGATGTATTTTCGCGAAAATGGGGAAGAAGATGAAGCTTAGGCATCAAAAATGGCTTTTGGGGTTTTAAATGGTAATTTTCGGGTAGCAGGCCGAATTGGACTCGTCTTTCACAAAAATTTTTTTAAAATTTATTTTTCCACTAAAATTCATAAATTCAACTTCCAATTACTCATATCAGAGTAGGGCTTCAGTTTCTAACTTCCACAACATTTTTCAAAAATTTATAAAAATTAAATATTGAATCCACCAATCAAACATAAGGTTTTCAATCAAACTCACTAATTTCCATTTAAAATCTTTAATTTTGACTCAACACATTCCAGATAAGTACTACATTTGATTCAAGTTCCTAATACACACTCAATCATAACAAGTTCAAAGCAAAAATAACACACATTGAACATGAAAGCAAATATACTAACAAACACAATTGATTCTCTAAATCGAATACAACGACTCAACAAACCATAATAACTATCTCTTTACCAGAATATTCTAATCTTCACAAGGGAAATTGTGTATTCCACTTGGAAAGAAGACTAACGCTCTCGGGAAATCCGTAGCCGTCTTTTCATCAATCCACTTGTTCTTCGCATATATTTCAACTTGAGCATCATGATATGCCGCAATATGATCAAATTGAAGTTTCATTTGCCATTCTAGATGTTCAACTTGATGAAACATCTCATGAAGGCGATCTCCAATCCTTTTAAAATCTTCTTCAAACTTATATAAACGACTAGAAATTTTCTCTAAATTTACAGCTGATGAAACCATTGAAGTAGGGTTGAGGATCCTTTGAGACCTTGTCCCTAGCCTCTTCTCCATGATTTCTCCTTTCCATTTCTACAATATTTCTCAAATCTCTCAAGAAGAAAGTGTAAGGGATGTAATTTTGATTGCTTGATGGTTAGGGAAGAAGATGGGTTGATTTAAAGGGGAAAATCGTGTGAAAAACTGAAAATTTTTTGTTTTTACATGACCAGTAACCGTGGCGCTTAGGCACCAAATCTGGCGCCTAGGTGTCGGACCTATTGATACATAGTTGATTCTGGTGCTTAGGTGCAGAATTCTGGCGCCTAGGCGCCAGAACTATGTTCAACTTTGTTTCGCCTAATCGTCAAATTTTCAAAATTTCGTTCTCTAAGATAGGTAAGTTATACTGGTAAGAGTAATTTAGACTTGATAACTCACATCGTAAGCAATCATAATAAAGGTTAACTTGATCTCCTTTTTACTCATATTTAAAATAGAGTGATCCAATTTTTAAATCTTACATACTTCAAAATAATTTTCAGCCTAAGTCAACTAAGATTTATGAGCATCAAATTTTTCTAAAGTAATATAAAATTAATCAAGATCGAGGCATAACCTTATATTAAAACATAAAAACACAAGATAATTATGGGTTGCCTCCCACAAGCGCTTGTTTAAAGTCGTCAGCCCGACTTAAGTAAATCTTTAATTAGGTTTACTCAATTCATAAGCCTCTTTATAAATCTTCTTAATATTTCCCAAATAAGGCTTCAATCTTAATCCATTTACTTTAAAAATTTTTCCAGTTTTGGGATCTTTAATATCCACGGCTCCATAATGGTATACTTTCTCAACAAAGTAAGGTCCAATCCATTTAGATCTTAATTTTCCAGGAAAAAAGTGTTAAACGAGAATTAAATAGTAAAACTTTTTGTCCAGGCTCAAAAATTTTTCCTGAAATTTTCTTATCATGCAACATCTTCATTTTCTCTTTATAAATCCTCGCATTTTCATATGATTCGTTTCTAATTTCTTCCATCTCATTTAATTGCAATAATCATTTTTCTCTTGCTTTATTCAAATTAAAATTAAACTCCTTTATTGCTCAATAAGCTTTATGTTCAAGTTCTACAAGTAAGTGACAATGTATACCATATATTAACCGGTAAGGTGACATTCCGATTGGTGTCTTATAAGTTGTTCTATAAGCCCATAATGCAGAATCAAGTCTATCAACCCAATCAGTTCTTTTAGGATTAACAGTCTTTTCTAAAATTCTTTTAATTTCTTTGTTTGATACTTCAGCCATTCCACTAGTTTGAGGGTGATAAGCAGTTACACTTCTATGTTTCGATTCCAAATTTTCAAGTAATGATCGAATTTTTATATTCCCGAAATGACTTCCACCATCGGTGATAATTACCTTAGGCATTCCAAATCTTGAAAATATCATTTTCTTTAAGAATTTTGAAACACTTTTGGAATCACAAGCTTAGTAAAGCAACAAATCTTCAATCCACTTTGAAACATAATCAACTCGCTAATAAAATATAAATTTTTCCGGATGATGGAACAAATGGTCCCATAAAGTCTAATCCTCATATATCAAAAATTTCAACTTCCAATATATAGCTTTAAAGGCATTTCATCTTTTCTAGATATATTTCCCATCCTTTCGACATCGATCACATGTTTTCACATATTGTCTCACATCATTAAATAAGGTAAGCCAATAAAATCCAGAATTTAAAATTTTAAATGCAGTTTTATCTATGCCGAAGTGTCCTCCAAAATCAGAATCATGACATTTTTAAATAATAGCAAAAGTTTCTTCATAAGGTACACATCTTCGAATCATAGAATCTTTACCAATTTTAAATAAATGAGGTTCTTCCCAAATATAAGATTTAGCATCATATTTAAATTTCTTAATAAATTTGTTATCCAAGTCATAAGGTAAAATATTGCTAACTAAATAATTAACAATATCAAGCATACCACGGTGTTTTGTATCTTTGAATAACATATAAAGATTCATCGTGGAATTTCTCGTTTATATTTTCTTCCGAAATAATATCATTTTTAATTCTAGACAAATGATCGACAATTTGGTTTTGAGTTCCTTTTCTATCTACTATTTGAAAATCAAATTCTTGTAGAAGTAAAACCCATCTTATAAGTCTAGGTTTAGAATCCTTCTTAGATATTAGATATTTAATAGCAGAATGATCAAGTATGAACTATGCATTTAGTACCAAGAAGATAAGGGCTAAATTTATCAAAGGCATATACTATAACTGAAGCTCTTTCTCGCTGGTAGTGTAATTTCTTTGTGTTTTAGTGAGAGTTTTACTAAGCATAATATACAACTTTGAAAACTTTCTCATATTTTTGTCCTAATACAACTCCAATTGCAAAATAACTTCCATCACACATTAATTCAAAAGATTTATTCTACTCGAGTGCAACAATGATAAAGTGCAGTTATTAATTTTTCTTTTAGAATATTAAAAGCATTAATACATTCTTTATTAAATTCAAATTGTGCATCTTTTTCTAATAAATGACAAAGAGGTTTAGCAATTTTAGAAAAATCCTTTGTGTATCTTCTATAAAATCCAGTATGGCCTAGAAAACTTCTCACATCGATAATGTTAGTAGGTGGTTGCAATTCAAGTAATAATTTTCACTTTTGCTCGATCTACTTCCATCCCTTTTCGTGATACTTTGTATCCAAGTACAATGCCTTCTGTGACCATGAATCGACATTTTTCCCAGCTAAGAACTAAATTTGTTTCTTCGCATCTTTTTAGAACTTCGCTATGTTTTCCAAACAAGATTCAAAAGAAGTTCCAAAGACCGAAAAATCATCCATGAATATTTCAATTCCTTTATCAATCAAATCACAAAATATTGACATCATACATCTTCGAAAAGTTGCAGTGCATTACATAAGCCAAAAGGCATTCTTCTAAAAGCAAATGTTCCATAAGGACTTGTAAATGTTGTCTTTTCTGGTCCTCGGAGCAATAAGTAATTGATGATAACCTAATATCCATCCGTAAAACGTAAATATGAGTGTCCAGCTAATTTATCGAGCATCTGATCCAAGAAAGGGAAAGGAAAATGATTCTTTCTAGTGGCTTTATTTAGTTTCCTATAGTCAATATAAATTCGCCATTCAGTAACTTGTCTTAAAGGAATAAGTTCATTCTTAACATTAACAATGATAGTTACTCCTCCTTTCTTCGGAACACAATGAATAGGACTTACCCATTGACTATCTGAAATAGGATAAATAATACCAGCATCTAACCACTTAATAATTTCTTTTTTAACAACCTCTTTCATAATATGATTTAATATTCTTTGCGATTCTATAGTAGGTTTAAAATTTTCTTCCATTAAAATTCTATGCATGCAAATGGAGGGGCTTATTCCTTTTATATCAGCAATAGTCCAACAAAAAGCTTTCTTATAATTCTTTAACACACCTAGTAATTTTTCTTCTTGATCTTTACTCGCTTCGAAGAAATAATAACAGGTAAAGTTAACGAATTTCCAAGAAACTCATATTTTAAATGGGAAGGTAACATTTTTAATTCCAGTTCAGGTGCTTTTTTTATTGAGGGTAAAAGTATATCATTTTGAGTTATGTCTAGAGTTTCCCAATTATCTTTAATAAAATGAGTCTCCTCTTCTTCTACTATTTCATCTTCATTAGTTAAAAATTCAAATTTTTCTTCAGAAATAACTTTACTTCATTGATTTAAGAACATTGAATTTAATTTCTTGATCATTGACTCTCATGGTTAATTCTCCTTTTTGCACATCAATCATAGCTCGTCCGGTAGCTAGAAAAGGTCTTCCTAAAATAATAGGTATCTCTTTATCTTCTTCCATATCAAGTACTATGAAATCTACAGGGAAGATAAATTTATACACTTTAACAAGGACATCCTCTATAACTCATTTAGGATAAGTGATAGATCTATCAGCTAACTGAAGAGTTACAGACGTGGGAGTAATATCTACTAAATCCAATCTTCGATAGATAGAAAATGGCATGAGATTAATACTTGCTCCTAAATCACATAAAGCTTTTCCGCAAAATTTTTCTCCAATAGCACAGGGTATAGTGAAACTTCCAGGATCCTTAAGCTTTTCAGTAATTTCTTTTGAATTATCGTATTGCATTCTTCACTTAATGCAACAGCTTTCAAAAGCTTCAAATTTTCATTTTTTGCTTAAAATATCCTTCATAAATTTTGCTTAAGTCGGCATTTGTTCCAAAGCTTCAAAGAAAGGTATGTTAATAAGTAAGTTTCTTAAAAATTGTAAAGAACTTAGAAAATTGATGATCAAGTTTCTATTGTTTAAGTCTTTGAGGAAAAGGTGGTAGTGGTTTTTCAACTTCCACATTAACAGTGTATAACGATCTGATCTCGACTAGGAGAGAGAGTTTCTTTAGGTTTTTCAATCTCTTCAACCTCAATCTCTTTTTCAATTTCATTCTACAATCTTTCTTTTAATTCCTTTCCACTTCTAAGTTGCACAGCTTTAAATTGTTCATGTTCTTTTCCCGTTTCCTTTAGATTGATTTCAACATTACTAGGAAGTATTCCTACAGGTCTGTTATTAATTAAAGTAGCAATTTGCCCCATTTGATTTTCAATATTACGAATAAGCAGTATTTTGATTTTGTAATTGATTATTCATTTGCATAATTAATTCTTCTATTGATAACTTTTTCTCGTTGATTATTAAATCCAGGAGGTTTATAATTCGAATTAACTCGATTATTCCAATTTCCAGTGGGATGAGATCGATTATTACCCCATTGTTATCGTGAATTGTTCCAGTTAAAATTAGGATGATTTTTCCACCCAGGATTATAATAATTTGAATAAGGATTATTTTTACTTGCAATAGCTTGTAAAGTTTCAATAGTTTGAGAATTATCAATATTGAGAGAGTTATTATGCGAAATATTAATTGCAAAATTATCTAATTTCTTAGATATTGCTGCAACTTGTGAAGCTAAGATAGAAAAGACTTCATTATCTTGAGTACTAGCCATCTTTTTAGGGTTAATCCTTTCAGAAGGCCATTGAAAATTGTTATTAGTCATTTCTTCAATTAAAGTGTAAGCTTCTTCAAATGATTTAGACATTAAAGAACCTCCAGCAGCAACATCAATAATTTTTTTTAAAGATCCAATTAATCCATTATAAAATGTTTGAATAATCAACCAATTAGGTAAAGCATGATGAGGACATTTTCTTAATAGTTCTTTAAATCTTTTCCAAGTTTCATATATTGTCTCCCCGTCAAATTGACTAAATGAAGTAATATCATTTCTTAATTTAGCAGTTTTAGAAGGAGGAAAATATTTAGCAAGGAATTTTTGTGACATTTCAACCTATGTTTTAATAGAACCAGTCGCTAATGAGTTTAACCATATCTTTGCTTTATCTCTTAAAGAAAAAGGAAAGAGTCTAAGTCTAATAGCATCATCAGAAACATTGTTATATTTAAAGGTAGCACAAAATTATAAAAAACTAACAAGATGTAAATTTGGATCCTCATTTGGTGATCCACCAAATTGATTATTTTGCACCATTTGAATAATAGACGGTTTAAGTTCAAAAGAATTAGCATCTACAGTGGGTATTTGAATACTACTATGAAGTTCATCAACTATAGGGTTAGCATAATCCCTTAATGGTTTATAAACATTTTGATCATTAAGTTCAATTGGATTTTGTAAAGTAGCCATTTCTTGAAATTTTTGAATTTGCTTTCCCTTTTAAATTTTTCTAATTGTTCTTTCCAATTCAGAATCTAAAGGTATTAATCCTTCAGAACCAAATCTTCGCATAAAACAAGCAATAAAAATATATATATCTTTTTCTTTTTTTTTTAAGAAAATTTATACTATTATATTTCTTTCTTCCTTTGATTTCTTCCCCGGCAACGGCGCCAAAAACTTGACCCGACCGCCGCGCTTAACGCAGTGATGTTGCTTCCAAAAGATAGCCAAAAAGCTTTGACTCGATTTATAAATAGCATGCTAGTGTATAAAATTAATATTATATAAGTAATATTTTTACACACTAGTGGGTACTAAGCAAGTATACGTATCGTTTCAAGTAATATAGTGGTTTTAAACAAAGACCTCAAAGCATCGATCCCACAGGGAAGATTTATAGAAATAAATTTTCTATAAAGCGAAAGCGAAATATAATAGTAAAAATATTTTTTTGTTTTGATTATAAATTACTATTAATTTACTAGATGCAATTTAAAGAAAAAAATAATAAGAAAATGATTTTATAAAATCTATATAAAATAAACAACTTTCTTTCCTTCAATTAATCTAAGATTTTTAAGATAATTTAATATTTATTGGAGAATTTAATTTATGGTATTGTGCTAAATAGAAGCATTCATATTCTTTACCCTTTGATCCGAGTGCAAAGAACATCGATTAATTTACAAAATAGGTCCGGATGTATTGTTAGTAGTAATGGGTTAATCTAGGCTCACACTTCTAGATGTCCAAGGGTGGCTATGGTCGGCCTACTAGTGACCCTTTCCTAGTCTATAAATCAAATTATAAGAATTTAGTCTGTCACTTTAAAAACTTATCAATTATACGCCCTTTAAATATTATCTTCCTATTTATTTGCACTTCACCATGAATAGCCCGCACATGACCTTCGACTACCCAAGGATTCATGTGACATTTACAAGTTAAGAGTTCTTCTCCTACAAGGTTTTTAAACTCTTCAACAGGTTTTAACAATTCAAACGACCAATTTAAAAAGTAAAGTATGATCGTGTATTAATGTCATCACAATGTTTTGAAAATATTTTGAATTTTAATTCTCCATCGAATCTTTATATTATCTTATCTATCTCTTCATAATTGAAGTAAGAAAGTAACTAACTACTCGTAACACATTGAAAATAAATAACAAAACATGATAATTAAACTTTGAATCAAATATAAAAATATACTTATCTCAAATATTTCTTCTACGCATCTTCCGATTCCTACCGACTCCACAGAGTAATGAACTCCGTATGCAATAACTTGAAAATAAACTCACTAAACTAAACAAAAGTGGCCCTAAATTTCTCTCTCTAATTCTCTCTCTAAGGACGAGAGATCTTAAGGTAGATAAGAGAAAGGGGTACAATGGGAGGGGGCACGTTTTCTGAAGAATTGGACCTCTATTTATAGGCTCCAAGAGTTGCCTTGAGGCACCTCTTCAAAACATGTCCGCATTCAATGAATCTTCTAGAAGGTCGGTCTGGCGCTTAGGCGCCAGAATCTGTCGCCTAGGCGCCGGACACCGCGTCCAGTTCTTTGCACCTCTTCACTTTGGCTCGCACCTCTTCGCGATTAAAATCATTTTGGAGCGTCCAAATGCAATGTATCACATGTCCTATTATCAAGGAACAACTGCCAGCCTTCTAGAATGTCCAATAGCCGCTCACTCCGTCAAAATAGCTGATCAAACGTTGTCAAAAACTTAACAGTTTTCGTATCGAGTCTGGCGCTTAGGTGCCAGTTTCTGGCGCCTAGGCACCAGGCCATATTTTTTTATACTTTTGGTATTTTGCTCCATTTTTGCTCCTTTTTGCTCCTTTTTTCCTTCTTAGACCTTTTTACATTACCTAGATCCAAAAATACAAAAATTACCTTTCATTAAAGCATAATATCCTTAGAAATTAATAAGAATTAAGACATAAAGAAATAGGTATTTTTTATAGATCAAAAACCATAAAAAATCCGTATGGATTTGATCTCCTACCTCAGAAAATCTTATAGGGACAAATTTCACTCAAATCCTTTGAGATTTGAGAGAGATTTTAACCCTAGAAGATGAAGTGTGCTCGAGCCTGCTTGAAGGAAGAAGATGACCCGAGACTGTCTGATCTTCTATTCAGAAATCAGATGGTCCTGATTTAATAAATAGCATGCTCTACTATTTGGATCCTCACAGAGGATCGAACGCGTCTTCGACTCGTACGAGGACAAGCGTCCGCACCTGATGTTTTTAAGATTAAACTGAATTTATAAAATTCAGTTTAGCCTTAAAACTTTAAAATTCAATATCTTTTTAAATAAAATTATAAAAATTAAATAAAAATACATCTGGATTCCTCTTAAAGAGAAGAAAATTATGAGATAAAAATTATAATTTTCTTCTTTATATTTAATTTTTAAATAAATAAATACTCCTTGGAGAAAAATATGAAATTTTTGTGGAATTATCTTTTTGCCCTTAGAAATCTTTGTTGATTTTTCCTAGGCTAAAAGTGTTATATAAGACATTATTTCTTAATTTTCAAGACATCTTGTAATTATTCTTTACAATAATTATAAAATGAAAATCAGGAAAAAAAATAAAACTATAAAATGACTATGAAATTTAAGATGACATATAATAATCTTAAAATAACAAAGCCTAAGTCATTAGACAATTTTAAAATGACTTTTTACTAGGTTTGAGAATTCATTAATCATAAATAAATTAATTTAACCCTATTAATCCTCTTTTAAAACAACTTGGCTCATCCCATAATGAGCTAAGTTAAAAATGAGTCTATCTTACAATAAGACTAAAATCAAACCCTAATTGTGCTTAAAGACATTAGATTAGACTTAATCAAGTTTTAATTAAGCTTAAAACACAAATTAAACTTAATTAATCTATAAACTTTAAGTTTAACATAAAAATAAAATTAATTAAGTTTAAAAGACATATTAAACTTAATAAACCCTAGTTAGGTTTAATATACCAATTAGACCTAATCAAACCTTATTAAACCTTAATCACCTTAGGTTTAACTCAATTATGCCTAAAACATCAATTAGACCTAATTAACCCTAATTAAGTCTTAACCTCATTAGGCTTAATACCAGAAAATCCTAATTAGGTCTAACCCCTAATTAGACTTAATTAATTCAACTAAAACTTACTTACATTAGGTTTAATTAACAACAAACCTTAATTAGGTCTAATCCATCATTAGACCTGATTAATTATCTTAAACTTTAAATACAATAAGGGTCTGTTTTGGGGCAGCTGCAGCTTATCTAGCTTATCCAAATAAACTGCTGATCTGGATAAGCTGCTGATAAGCAGCTGACCAAGATAAACTGTCAGTCTGTTTGGTTTGCGCGTTTGGAAAACAGCTGGTTTTAGATAAATAACCATTGTGCCCCTATTATAAATAACTTGTTTAGTTGCTTGGTTTTGGAAAACAGCTTATTTGCAGGTATTTGTTGAAAAAAGATCATTTTGAGCCAAAATTATGATGATATTCAATACACATTCAATACATTCACATTCTATGGGACTTTCACATACATAATACCTAAAAATTTTATACTTATCCATCTCACATACCTAAACATTCAAATGAAAGTTTAGGTGTGAGATAACTAAATCCAAAAGAATTGGGTGCTATGACATTTGCATGCACAACATACAATTTTTATGTATTTATATGTCTCACATCTAAACATTCATATTTACACATAGTACTTAAATTTTCAATAACACATCGATAAATAATAATATTGTCACTTTTTATAAGTTCAATATTCATTTTCAAGAAAGATTTAAAAGACTGAAGTGTTAATGTAAATATGAAAGTAGTTATGAGATATCTAAATACATAAGAAGTGTGTGATAGGAATGTAAGTTTCATATCAATTTCTCCATAAATAACTAATATTAATCTACTAAAAAATTATAACTTTATTATATGTTTTCCAATATCTCTCTTCTAGTATAAAACCATCACATTATTTCCTCCCCGTTAATCCTCTCAATTTCATCTTCCTCCAAAAGTCGCATGAGGAAAGGTAAACAAATATATATATATATATATATATATATATATATATATATATAATGAAAGCGCAATCTTATTAAAACTAAAAAAGCTTATTACATCTCAAATGATGAATAGAGAGAAGATCCCCATAAAGTAGAAGATTAAAAGCATAGAAAAATGATGTTTTTGCCTTAGAGAGAACATAGGGACAGCACAAAGAAAAATCCGAGGATGAAGCCTTAATAGCAAGCCGGTTAGACGGTGTTGATTGCATTCTCTGTATATATGACTCCACCTAATAGTTTGAGATAAAGCAATATGCGAATTTTGTGAATCCATATCACAATGTACCGTGGTGTAGCAGCTTTGTTCATTAGAATGTTAATTAGGAAGGCGAGATCCGTTTCAATATGAATGTATTGATGCTTATTCAATATTGCAGATTTTACTCCCCAATAAAAGGCAATTGCCTCGGCTTCCAGATGCATTTTTTGCAAAAATTGGTGCTGCCAAAATCCATAGACATTTACCTTTGTGATCTCTCCCAACACACCCATACACGCTTTCTGTCCTTTTTAAAACTACCATCCACGTTAATCTTTGTCCATAGAACGAGAGGAGCCTTCCAATGGACCCACAATGTTTTAGAAACCACCCGATTTCTCTCAAGCTTGAACTCGTTTTCTTATCTTAGAAAGATAAGCCACACAATTATTAATGATCGAGTCGAGAAGAAAACTTCATATTTTTAAATAATAGTTCATTTCTTGAAGACCAGATGAACCAAAATATAATAAGAGGTATATAGGAATGTCCATCACCTCTCCAATCCAGCCAACAAGTTTCAATAGAATTCCACAAAAAGAACTTGGCCTTAGTGTGACATTTTTCCAGCACAGAATTCCAAATCAATTGACTTTCTGAACAATTCAGAAAAAGATGATAAATGGTTTCCTCATTAGAATGGCAGAACAAGCATCTAGAAGGTCCCCTTAAGCCTTTGAGCTTTAAAATATCATCCAGGATTTAGAATCACCCAATTTAACCTTAATCAGAGTGGGATGAGTATCAAAGCAATACCTGCCATGCATAAATCTAGCCCATAAAGACTTATTAGCTCTAAAGTTCACCCATTGTTTACAATAGAAAGCAAAGCTTAAATGAGAAAAGCTTTTAAAACCCAAACCACCACTAGATAATGGTTTACATAGTTTTTCCCAAGAAGCCCAATGCATATTTTTATGCTGTCCTTCCCATAAGAACTTATTAAACATAATGGAGAGTAATTTTTGAGTGCTTTTCTTCATTCTAATAATTTGGAGAATATAGAGTGGGAAAGCAGTTAAGATACTTCTCAGTAAAGTAATTCTACCGCCATTGGATAGAAAACAAGAAGACCAACAATTAATTTGTGAAGAGACTTTAGACACCACTTCATCAAAATGAGAAAGGTTTCTTCTACCCTTAATCAGAGGAAAGCCAAGATATTTTAGAGGATAAGCTACTTCTTCGAATCCAAGTATAATCCGAAATCCAATTTCTATGATGTATTTGCATTAGAGAACTAGGTAGAAAAGAACATTTGGATTTATTGAATACCATACCGAAACTTCTTCAAAGGAAGCCAAAGTTTTCATAATACCCTTAATAGAGTTCTTACTGCCATTACGGAAAACAATAACATCATCTCGCATAAGCAAGATGACTCACCAATAATTTAGATCTATGCTGATATTGGACATAAGGATGATTGCGCTAGAACTTGTTTAACATTCTAGATAGGTAATCAAAAACTAAAATGAAGATGTAAGGAGACAAGGGGTCTCCTTGCTTAATTCCCCTCTCAGCTTGAAAAAAACCTTGACTACAACCATTAATCAATATGCTGTAGTAGTTATTTTGCATCCACCTAGAAATTAGATTGCAAAATTCAGTACCAAAGCCTCTAGCAGTCAATACCTCCAAGACAAAAGACCAGCTTATAGAATCAAAGGCTTTGGAGAGATCTAATTTGAACATTAAATTGGAACCTCTACAAGATTTATCAATATCCATAAGTAATTCTTGTGCAAGAAGAATATTATCGGTTATGCCTCTTCCCTTAATATAAGCAGTTTGATTATCAGAGATCAGATCTTCTAAGTAAGGTTGAAGTCTATTCACAATTACCTTACCGATAATTTTAGAAAATATAGAAGTAATACATGATTGGTCCGAAATCACTCCATCCATTCTTACACTTATCTTTAGGAATAAGTACAATTGTAGAAGAAGCAAAATATTTAGAGCGGATCAACATTTTGAAAAAAAGCTTGCACGACCAAAACCACTTGTATTTTGATTACATTCCAATTTTTCTTGTAGAAATCGGATGTAAAACCATCCGGACTACTGTTTTATTACCCTCCATTGCATTAATAGAATTAAAAATTTCCTCTTCAATTGGTATCCGAGTTAACTTGCATATGTCACCTTTGAATAAACCATCATCCATCGTGGATGCAGTGAACAAATTCATATTTGTAGGCCTAAAAGAGAACTGACTTCCGAAAATATAAAATGGCATCTTCAAGCAATATCTTTGTAATCGAAATCCGACCCTTAAGATCAGATTTAATTCTACAGATGTTATTCAAAGATCTTTTATATTTAATGACAGCATGGAAGTATTTTGAATTCCTATCACCATACAGAAAATGGTTAGCAGAAGCTTTTTGCATCAGATATAGTTCTTCATTCCTAATATATACATATCCTAAATAACAGGGTAAAGCTAAAGTTTTGACCGGAGGAGATAGGAGAAGGACAAATAAAAAAAATAATGGGGCCGAAGAGGGAGGAGAGGAGGAAGGAGAGGAGCAAGGAAGAATTTGTTCACCGATGAGTGACGTTATTGGTGAGTGAAGGGGAGGCGAGCTTCTCGGTGACAGGAGAGGGGAGCAACGAGCGACGGGTACGCGAAGGTGTACGAAAGAGAGCAGCGAGTGACGGGTATGCGAAGAGCTTGGGAGATGATGCATTCGTGAGGGGTAGAGCTGTAAAACACTGGTGTGTTCCACGATACGCACCCTCTACCCCACGATCCATGTTTAGTTAAATAGGATAAACATTTTTTTTTAAAACACACCTAAAATGCGTAAACCAAACACTATGGCGGCGTTTCAAAAACACCACCGCAGTTTTAAGCTGCCTCAAACGGTCCCAAAGTTTAAAACAAATAAACCCTAATTGGTCTAATTTATTAAACCTAATTAAACTTTTAAATCTTAACTAAATTAGATTTAATCCAATTTTAATCAACTGAACTTAACCCTTATTAAGTTCAGTTAACCAATTAAACATTAATCAAACTAGGTTTAATTAACCTTTAACTAGTTGGACATAACCCTAATTAAGTTCAGTTAATCAATTAAACTTTAATTAACCTTTAATCAACTGAACTTAACCCTAATTAAGTTTAGTTAATCAATTAAAACTTAATTAAATTAGGTTTAATTAACCTTTAACCAATTGGACTTAACCCTAATTAAGTTTAGTTAATCAATTAAACCTTAATCAAACTAAGTTTAATTAACATTTAATCAACTGGACTTAACCCTAATTAAGTTCAGTTAACCAATTAAACCTTAATCAAACTAAGTTTAATCAATGTTTAACCAATTGGATTTAGCCCTAATTAAGTTCAGGTAATTCAATTAAACTTTACTTACATTAGGTTTAATTAATCCTAAACCTTAACTAGGTCTAACCCATATTAGACCTAATTAAAACATTAAGCCTTAACTACATTAGACTTAATCAACTTTAAACTAATCTTAAATCAAACTTAAGTTAAACTTAAGTTAAAATTAAATCAAACATAAGTTAAACTTAAGAAACTTTAAGTCAAACTTAAGTTAAACTTAAATCAAACTTAAGTTAAACTTAAGTTAAACTTAAGCTAACTTAAAATTAAACTAAACCAAATTTGAGTTAAACTTAAATCATATTTAAGTCAAACTTAAAATGAATTTAAGTTAAAATTAAACCAAACTTAAATTAAACTTAATTCAAACCTAAGTTACATTTAAATCAAACTTAAACTAAAATCAAACATAAACCAAACTCAAATCAAACTAAACTTAAATTAAAACTTAAATCAAACATAAATCAAGCCGAAGTCAATCTCAAGTAAAACCTAAAGTCAAACTAAATAAGACATGAATTTAAGATAAATCCAAACCTAACTTAAATTCAATCCACATTGAACTTAAGTCAAACAAATCTTAACTTAAAATCAAAACTATATTTAAATCAATTTAACAAGAATATAAGTCAATAATAATAAAAAACTTTAGGTTCAACATATATTGAACCTAACTAAACCCAAATATTAAGTTTGAATTAATTTGAACTCAAGTCAAACCCAATTCAATCTATATCTAAGTCAAATTTAAAATAAACTTTAAATTCAACTTAAAATCAACTTAAAATTTAAGTTCGATCCACGTCGAATTTAATTCAACATATCTAAACCTAAAACCTAAGTTCGACCAAAATTAAACTTAACTCAACACAATCTTAAGATCAATTCAAATTTAAAACAATATAAACCAACATAAAATAACATAATTTAACATATATTTACATATCCAACCAAACTTGATACAATTTGATATAAATCAACCCGACTTGATACAAATTAACAAATTAAATTTAAATCGACATAAAATTAACAAATTAAATTCTAGATTGACAAATCAAACAAAAAAATTAGAAATTTTAAATAAATTCTTAAAGTCTAATTTGACTCAACTCAAAACCTTAATCTCAAATGACATCGAGTCTAAAACAAATCTTATGGCAATTTAGAAATCAAAACCAAACAAAAATCTAAAATTTCACTAAACTTATTAAGTTCAGGAGACAACTGAATTTAAAAGTCTAATTCTTAAATTTGTTGAATCTAACTCAAACCCAAATTGATATAAATTGAAATAAAAAAAAATCAAATCGACATTTCAACTACAATTGAATATCCGATAACTCTGAAACAATTGACATTTTAACTAAGTAATTTAAATATTTCTAACAATATTTTCTTTGTAGGAAGAAGACAAGTTTTCGTTTAGTTTTTCTTTGCATGTTATAGGATGTGCTAACTCTATTTTGCAGGACAACTGACGACATAAAAACAATAAAAATAACAAAATTGAAACTTTTAGGTTAGCAAAACATAAACATTCAAAAAACAACAAAAATGACATGACAATAAAGACAACAAAACTAGAACTATTAGGATAACCACCAAACCTAAAGAAGAAGAGATAAAACAAATTAAATAATAAAAAACACTAAAATAATGACAAAAAAACACAGACATTAACTTTGACATAAACAAAATAACAAAAAAATAATATAGAAGATACCTCATGACATAAATGACTAATATAATATCTCATGACAAAATGGGATAAACATTAGGAATAAAACATTTCTATGTTTATTTTTCAAAAAAGTATTCAGAAAAATGAGTTTTTTTAACATTAATCAAAAGTTTTCTTAGGCAAAACTAGAATTGTCTATAATGTAATTAACTATAGAAACTTGCTTCTATAGGAGAAGTAAAAAAGAACTCAGAATAGGTTAAATAACTAAAAATCTCTGGTTACCAGACTTGTGATTTTCCTTATAGGATAGGAACATTCTAGAGTTCTCCCTATAAAGATATCACACTACCTTTCCTTTGATTGTCTATTTTGATCCCTTCTTCTTATTCCTTTTTAAAAGGGAATTAAATATTGGGGCAGTATAAGTAGACTGGTGACTCTTTGACATTGATATGACATGAGAATTGACGGCGACAAACCACGACAATTCGTCGCCATCAGGAACCCTACTCTATTAGAAATTCTAAATAATTCTTTATTTCTCTTCAAGTTATACATGTTTGGTCCTAACCTGTAGCACTTAATAGGTGGGAGCCAAATATGAGGGAACTCAAAAGGAATCCCCATAAGATGGTCAAGCCTTAGGATCAACCTTTGGTGATCTGGCCTTGGGCAAACTTGCACACACACATACAACCCTTCACAATTCCACTCATGATCTTAAACCCTAAATCCAAACATGCTTAATATGATTCCTTACTTCTTTTGTAAACTCATGTGGGTGGTCTCCCAAGTCCTTAGCCCTAAGCCAGGGTTTGGCTAGGCCCAACACATGGAGGATCCAAAATTGGACTTCTCTTTGGTCCATGGCACAAATAAGGTAATTTCATGATCAAGATTCTCAATTAACCTCAATTTTACCAAAACCCACAACTTTGACCTCTTAGCCCCAAACTTTCACCAAATTACCAAAATACCCCTAAATCATAAATTTTCCCAAAATTACCCAAATTCCCAAATTCACTTCAAAAATCATTTCAAATCACTCAAATTGTCCAAAACACCTAAAAATTCTCAAAATTGTCAAAATACCCTTAAAATGCCCAAAATTACAAAAATGTCACTCATACCCCAAAAATTCAAAAAATTCTTAAAATCTCCAAAAACACCACAAATAATTCCAAAATCAATTGAAACCACTACATTGAGCCCAATTTGACCAGATTGACCCATTTTGACCAAAATTCCCAAATTACCCTTAAAGGCTCAAAATGCCCAAATTATTCCCAATTTCCAGCAAATTGACTTCAATCTCACCCAATTTCACTTCCAAATCAAAATTCATCATGTCTAGTCCTAATCAAAACCAATTCCAAGCCCAATTGATTCAAGTTCAAAGCCAAATTCCAAGCCTAATCCCAAAATCCACAAATTGACCATGTCATTGGAATCCATTAAATTGAATATCATGATCAACCCAATTCCCCTAATTTTGAATTCTAAACTCTTTATAACATTATCCTAAATTAATTTGAGCCTTCAATTAGTCCTAACCTAACTTCAAACCTCACCCAAATCCCACCTAAGTCAAAATCCTAAATTTTGTCCTAAAAGCTAAATCTCACCAAATTAAACTCCATAACCACAAAATTTCCACCCAATTTATATCCAAAATTCTTCATCATAATTCCTTGGACCAATTTAAACCATTACTAGAACCAAATTCAAACCCTAGCCAATCCAAACCCATGCCTATCCCAAATGCCCTAAATTGACCCAAATTAAAAATTCCACTTAATTGAACCTCCCAATTAATTCAAATTTACCAAATTTCTTTTCGAAACCCCCGATGACAATCATCCACATCAAATTGATAAAAAAATGACCCAAATCTTAGCCCAAACTCAACCTAGACCCAAGTCTAAGCCAAAACCCCAATTTTGAAACAAAGACATAAACTTGACAAAATCAATTCAAATTAACCAAGCCATAGCCACCACAGCCAAGACTTGGACCCTAGAGACCAGGCTATACTCACCTAGCCCTACCTACATGAGTCATGGACCAAGGGTACCATGAATTAGGGGATCTCCTTCCTCAATTGGCCAAACTAAAAAGGATCTTTCTCACAAATCATCAAACCTCCAAATTAATCACCATTAAGAGTTCCTCTGGCCTCCCTGACTATTTAGCCACTTCCCCCGATTTGGCCGGCTGATCAAGTGACTAGAAAATCCAAAATCAAGAGCCACGTCCCTATAAGCCAAACCCAATTGAACCCATCCAATGTGTCACACCCTGATTGGTCACTGCACCATTCAACCCTCCACATAAGCAGTTGATTGTACCCACCATCCAGCCATGGTGGCCACTCTAGTCCCTCTCTTTAAACACCACCTCTTCACGTCCAAAAGAGGAGAAGATCACAAACCTAAATAAAATGTTTCCATATTGTTCCCAAACCTTCTAGCAACTGAGAGAAGCTAATTCCACCCATCTCCTAGCCACTCCCCTCACTGCCTGAGGCAAATTTAGACACCCAAAATTAGGCCATAAATAGGACACCTCTCAAAACTTAACAAAAACTTAAATTGATTGTTTCCTGAACTTCCCCAGAGCAAGAGAAAAAGTTCCCCACAGAAAGCCCCATTCCACCTACTGAAGGAGTTCTGAACCAGACAATTCACCAGGACAAAGTGACACATCCAGGAGGTTCGCCAGACTCCACTGATGCTTCTGCAAGCATCTAATTGAGGCCATACCTCTTGGACAAAGGTATTGAACTCTTTTTCCTAAATCGAGTTCATTTTTTATGAAGAAAAGTTTAATTTCATGCATGATAAACCGTATGGATGTGTTCGTCTTGAGTATATGACGATGTAGTAACAAACCCGAAGTGATTTAGTCGAGTGTAGTGAGAGATCTTAGGGCTGTAGTGTGAATGGATCATGGGATACACCTGATGAAGACTTGAAGGAGAGCCGTCCGATCACACGTGTATCGGACGGATATTGCTTCAGACAAGTGAACAGATTATAAAGCACGGGCCGAGTCAACCTCTATGTGGATGGCAACATCAAATGGCGGAGTGCCACGTAGTAGTTCGGAGCCACCGTAGGACTGCGTGGTACTTAGTTGGATAAGTAGGAAAATATGAGATTTTTTATTTATTTTAATTCAGTGAACTTAGAAAACTCATAACTCAGTGTAGAAAAATTCTAAAAATAAAGTGAATAGAAGAAAACAATGTGGAAATAAAATTAAAGATATTTAACTTATATTTGTTTTTAAATTAATTAAATACCCTAAAATTTAATTAAATCATAATTCATCACAAAAAATTCACCATGGCATGAGGCTTGGAGGGCTTGTAGGCTCTATTGGTAGGGATCTTCTCTGATTATTCCAAGGTCAGAGGGCATCTCTAGCCACAGATCCCTAACTTTCAAGTTAATTCCCTTTTATTTTGGTTTAAAAATTATTATAGTTAAAATATAAATCATAAAAATACAAATTATTTTAGTAGGTTCACCGTGGTCAAATGACTCTAAGAAAAATATAAAATGGATTTAATAATTAGTAATGTCATTAAGTGTAATTAACTAATTAAAATATTTAAAAAACTAAATAATTAAAATATAAATAAAAAATTACAAAAATTGTTCCACAGTATAAGTAATAATTATATTATCCCACTGTAAAAATTTGAACTCAATTTGAGTTAATTTGGGCACTAAATTTGACTTATCAAATAAAAAGATATTTTTGTACTAAATTAATTATGATAATTAAAATATAATTAAGAAAATTATAAAACATGGTTTTGGTAGTCCTTTGTGAACAGAGGATTATAAGAAAAATAAATTGAAATAACATAAATATTTAATTTTTAAAGAATATTTTAAATATTAAAAATAATTAAAAATATTGAAAATTACAAAAATATAAAAAATAAACAAAAATGTTCTAAATTGTTTCCCAAGCACTTATAAGCCATTGGAATATTTTTCCTAATTTTCTAAAAATAATGTTGAATTTTTTAAAGCCTAAAAATGAATTTTCTCTAATTTTGCACTAAAATAATTATAATAACTAAAATAAAAATAAAAAACTAAGAAATTTGTTTCGTTTAGTTTCTTGAGTTTAGAGAGATTTAATAAAAATATAAAACATGATTTTCCATTTAAATAATTTTTTATCTTTAATTAATACTTATAACAAAAAATAATTATAATAATTAAATAAAATTCAAAAAATCATGAAGTTTGGTCTGGGTGGTCCCTTAACCTAGATGAACGTCCAATAATTCTTCTAAGGATGGATGATATATCTTTGGTAAGTTAATGAATTAACTTGAAAAATACATATTTTTGCATAAAAATAATTTTAAAATAAAAAAAAAAATTAAAAAAGTCACATTTTCTCCTCTAATGTTTTAATTGACCCATAAGTGGGGTAACATGAAATTTTCAAAGTCATTTGAGTTAAATTTAAAGAATTATAAAGTGATAAAGCTTTAAGGGGCAAAATGCTAATTATGGAATGTAAGCCCTAATTAATATTTAGGCCTAATCAAGGGGTAAATGGGCAATGAATGATCATAAATTGGCTTGTATAGATAATTGAAACATAAGGGATTAAGTGTTATAAACCAATTTCTCACTTTCCTACAACAAGGGTAAAATTATAATTTCTTTAATTGTTATAATTTGGAAGATAATTAAATTAAATGATTCTAAAGTGAGGGTCTGATTTTGGAAGATAGTAACTCACAATTTAGAACCCCTAGTCAATGGTTTAATGTTAATTCAATAGTTCAATGTCGATAAAAAAACATATAACTTAACATTTCTAAAATTGCAAATCTAACCCTTAGGTCTTAACGGCTTAGTAGTGAACTAGGTTTGACCTAAATGATCTAATGAGGTTTAGAAAAGAAAATATGATCAATTTCAAACCTTTAGAAACACTACTAGCCCAGCTCTAGATTTTAGTTGGCTAAGTTCCTTAGCAAATCAATTTGCCTCTAAGGACTCTCACATAATTCATAAATAAAACATCTAGTGATAATTACCCCACTCATAGGAATGGTTAAAACATCTGGGTTCACTGAGCAATAGGTTAAAACATACCTATTAAACCTTAACTTTAATGGATGAATGATATAACAACATAATAAGTTCGGAGGAACTCGAGACGTTTCAAAGAATTTTAAAAGAGGTGTAGGGTTATGCCACACATTTCTTTAAGGTCTTTTGTATGTCTTGGAAGACAATTCAACCTATAATGACTTTGCTTAAGAAAATCATCACTTAAAACAAAATCAATAGAAACCCACGAAGTTATGAACTAGGACTCGGTAAGTACATTTTAAACCGGTCTTTCTTGCTCTCCATTCTTGCAATTTATTTAAATTTCCCGCATATATATATATATATATATATATATATATATATATATATATAGTATATATATATATGTATAGATATACATATATGTATATATATATATGTATAGATATACATATATATATATATACATATACATATACATATATATATATATACATATATATGTATATACATATACATATATATGTATATACATATACATATACATATATATATATATATGCTGCAAGTCCTAACATTTTAGCGGGAGTACGAGAAGATGACAGGTACGCTTTATATTATTATATCGCAATTTACTTTCACTTTAGTTTTATTGCATTTACTTACCTGCATTTACTTTAATACATATACTTACTCGCAAACCTGCATGTCAAAACCAAAAAAAATAAAACCAAAACTGAAATTGACATTCAAAACAAGTCAAAACAAAACATCGTTTCAAAATTAAACGACATTTTCAAAAATAAAACAAAAAATAACTAAATTAATTCACCCTATTTGGAAGATCGGGAATCCCTTGGAGGAGGCAACTTAGGGCTGCTAACGAGATTTTCCCTGGTTTGGATGAACTTATTGAATTCATTTATTTGAGTTTAGTAAACTCATCTAGACTAAGTAAATCTGAAGAAAATAGTGGTTCCGGAATGAGGGAATCGTGTGATCCTAACTAGTGTTGCTTAATCAACTTAAGCTTTCCCCTCATAAGACACTTGAACAATATTTAAAATAACCCCAACAACAAAACCCGACATGGAAACACACCTAAACATTAGTCTTTAGGACTGCTACTTCAACAAGAAACTTAGAGCATGCACTGTGGGCAGTACGACGAGGACATACATAAGAACATCTTTGAGAGAGCAAACAAGTCTCGAACAACAAAATATTTTCCTAGAAGTAAGCAACAAGCAATAGGATTTAGAGGTTTTTTACCTAGTGCAAGATAAATCCTCAATTGATCTTTTAGGATTTTGCATAACTCTGTTGTACAATATAAGCCCTAGCTTATTCTAGAATTCAGAGGTCATCGTTCAATACGATATAAATCCTCCGATCTTCTAAGCTATTTGTATGATTCGTATCAT
Organism: Papilionanthe hookeriana x Papilionanthe teres; assembly: GCA_022702705.1. Taxonomy (NCBI): domain Eukaryota; kingdom Viridiplantae; phylum Streptophyta; class Magnoliopsida; order Asparagales; family Orchidaceae; genus Papilionanthe; species Papilionanthe hookeriana x Papilionanthe teres. Next base: position 54,289,729 of record CM040438.1, on the reverse strand, counting down.
GTAGATATAAGCCCTAAATAATAAAAGTGGAAGGGTAAAACATTAATAATTTCTTTTCGAAGCTAAAGCCAAATTGTATGATAGTTTGGGAGGTTACTGAGATTCTCTTTAGGATCCATGGAATCCCCTAGTTGTCTCCCTTTGGATTCTACAAATATTGTTCCCATTTGCATCTTTCTTATTTGATATTTCTTATGTTTTACCTTAAAAATCCTAAATCTTTTGAATTCATGGAGGCAATATTTTCTGATCATCATTGATAGTTTTCTTAGGTGACTTTGGTTGCCTGAGATGTAATTAACTATAGGGGCTTGCCCTTATAGGAAACTTTAAGAACCAAGCTTAATATAAACCCTGTCTAATTTTTCATATTAGATAGGGGAATTTTTCGGTCAACATAAAAAGGTTTCGCTGACCAAACAAATGTCATAAATCTCTTAGTTTATTTAATTGAGCCTCATTATCAAGCAATGTGTCTATTCTTTAGGATAGATGCATGGCTTGTAATATAGTGCTCATTTATTTAAACTATTGAATCTATGGAATCAGTTTGATTTCATATTTTCAAATTAAAACTGATATTTTTCAAAATTATATATATATATATATAATTCATTAATTAATTAAATGTATTCTAAATCGGGCGAAAAGATTCTAATTTGGCGACCGACAACTTCTAATTTGGCGACCGACAACTTCTAATTTGGCGACTGACAACCATAAAGTTGAAGTTAGACATAGTTGAAGTGGCCAAACGAAAGTAGTGATTGGTCGAAGTCAATTGGTAGGCCGAAGATTGGTGGTTGGTCGAGGCTGGAAGAGCGACAAAAAGAGGGACAAGCCACAGGCAGTTCTGGTCACCAGCGAAAAGGAAAATTCAGCTGTGAAGGATCCTAGTGTTGGAAAAACTCCTTGGCGGAAGCGATCTCTAGCAGTGGAGGTGTTGCGAGGGGTAAACCAACAAAAGAGAAGAAGCTCACGAATTGGAGGAGGAAGAGCTTGGTGACACAAGCATGCCTTGATTTTCCTCTGTAATAAGTAATCGAAGGAGATAACTTTGAATGAAATGTGTCAGTTCGGAGGAGGACAAAGAAGTGATGAGACGACCATAAGGTTTAGGTGATGGAGGAAGAAATCAAAGACGTCTACCAAGAAAGAATTTGTTTAATGGTAGATATGTAGCTTCTGGGATGTTGCCTCCCAACAAAGAGAGCTGAGGTGATTGATCAGTGAGGTAGCCAGTCGGTTGCTATTAAATCAACTAGCTAGTGAGTCGACCGATCAATTATAAGACAAATGGAAAAATGAGAAAATAAGCTAATGTAGCTAAAAAGCTATTATAACAAACTATAAAGGAAAATAGATGCCATGGTAGAACTATATTAAATCATGTGACTCGGGATCATTAGTCAGATGTGGTGGATAACCGACTAAAGGAGCTGGGGTACCAGATGAATAAGTGCAGTGTGTCCTCCGTCATGTCAGTTCCTCTTATGTATTCTCGGTGTTGCTCGTCTTTCTTTTCAATGACACGATTCACGTTCACAACATTCAAAGGGATGTTGAATCCAAAACAGTCCGGTAGACCGTGCCTAAGAAATAGAACGTTAGCTTGAGGAAAGAAGATTGAGAGAGAGAGAGAGAGAGATAAATAGGTTGAGATTGAGAGGATGAGAAGTTGAAGACTTCCCCCGTCGCGGGTGAGTATGACCCATTTTATTCCATGAAGAAAATATGTTACAAGTGAGGAAATCTAAAAGTCCCCATACATAACATAGCCCTCCCATCTATAAAAGATATAAGGGGTAAAAATATAAAAATTACATATTTAGCCTTGCATTAAAGAGAAAAGCAAAGAATATTCTAGTCCCTCTTATTCCGATAGTTGGGTCATGTTAAGATCTGTGCAAACCATTTTTCAATATATAAATTTAAAATTGATCCATAATAAATTTAGATTTTTATATTAGACTTTAACGAAAGAAAATTGTTGAATAAGCTGAGAGAAGCAAGGAGACTTTTTCTCCGAATATTTTGAGGAGGCTTTGAATAAAATTTTCATCCAATTCATGTTATTTGAATATAAGTTTGACTTTTGGCTTCCAAAAGATAACTAAAAATTTGACCCAATTTATATTTAGTGGCTAGTGTGCAAAATAAAAATATTATATAATTTAGAAAATAGTTTTCACGTTAGGGGTAATACGTAGGTATACGTATCATTTCAAGTAATATAGGGTTTTTTTTAAGACCCATAGTATCGATCCCACAGAGAAGTGAGGTGAGAAATCCCTTAGGCTAATTTTAGTTTATTATTATCCGGCTTAGTTTTGAATGTTTAATAAAGTAGCTTTTCTAAAAACTACTTCTAAGTGAAAATCTTAAATATAAAGATAACTTATCTGGATAAGTTGGTTTGGAGAATTTTGAGAAGTTAAAAACTACCCTTCTCATGTAAAGACCTAGATAATGTGTAGGAATGAAATGCTTAGAATTTAATGTATCTAGTGACAAATAGGAGCATACCTCTCTATAAGACCTACAAAGGACGCTTAAGATCCAAACTCTAAACCGTATTGATAAAAGAATCTAGTCTGTCAACCTAGAAACATCAATTCTACGCCCATAAAAACTGATCTCCCTATGTTTTTTGCACTCCTCCTCGTACGATTGCAACAGCTCTTTACAAAGTGAAGTGTGGCATTCATAAGTTAGGTGAAAACATAGCCCTCCCGGGTTATTATGTTTCACAACGAATTTTAACCTCATAAGTGATCAGTTTGCAAAGTAAATTAAGAGTCGGTGAAAATACCATCACATTAATTAAATAAGAGAATATCTAAAAAAATCTAAATTCCTAAACATGCATCTATTTCATTGCAAAAGAAAATTAAAATGAAGATAATGGCATAAGCGTTAAAAGGATTAATAGAATCAAGTAATAATTTATGTGCCAACAATGAACATATATCTACCTACCCTCTTTCGAGTGTATAGATACGCCCAGTATTCCATTAGTTTTTTGCAACTATTTGTCACCTGGAAGCATCTAATAGAAACATATCATTAAATTATATTTTCTTAAATGTTGCATTGCCGCCTAAACTATTTTACTAGCCAACTGGTCAATGTGAGTGCACTTAAGTTGTGAGATCTCCGGTCTCCCGAGTCTTAGTTTCACTTGTAACAAATTTTAACATAACTTATTGCCACTTAAGTTATGATAGTGAAGCAAAAGAGATATTACTCATCACATGAAAATAAAAAAATAATTTTATCGTAAAATAAATTTTCCTACACATGCCACTGCTTTATATTAAAAGAAAATAGTAAAAAAAAACTACTTAAGAAGCATGGATAAAACACAACACTAAACCTCATTTAAAATAAAGAAAATCCACTATAAAGTGTCTACAAAAATTACAAAATAATGAAAAACACAATACTTAGTTTTTTCCCTCTGAAATAAAGATGAAAAACTCTCCAACAAAGCCTCATGCTGATTCATGCGCCGCTCATACTTCCTTACTCATACTCTCAAATTCCCTCACCAATCTCTCCAGAAAATGGAGAAATCTACATCTCCATAGTCATTCCAAATCTCATGAGAGGCGCCAAGACCCTCTATTTAAAGATAAGCCAAACAATTCCTTCTTCTAAAAGACACACTGCTTCACTCAAAGAGACACATCTCTTCATCCAAAAGATTTTCCAAGTATCAAGATTCATTGAAGCACTCCACGGGGCGTGCAAGTATTCCAGAAGTTTCCAGAACATCCCAGAATGGCCCAGAATCGCCCAAAACCCATCGAAAAACCATCTCAAGTGCTCTAGTGCCAGAATTGACACTATAGCACCTATTTCTAGGCGTGATTGGCGCTATGAGGCCAGTGTGGGCGCTAAAGTGCCACCCTGTGGGCAGCACATCCGTTTTGGCTTTGTTTCACCCCATTTCAACTCCAGTTTGCTCCTAGTGTTATAACTAGAAGATAAATATTGAAAATAATTTTTTTAAATTGTAATTTCATTCAAAAGCATGGGATAAATATGAAGGAGATTAAGCATAGAAAGATATATCAAAATGCGCCGGATCATAATTTTCTTCCTTGCTTGATTTGGCTTCAAAATGCACAGTTTTTGGTTCATTTTATCCAAAACTCCATTTCATATACCTGAAACCAAAAATATACAAAATATATTTTTTTAAAATGTAATATCATTAAAAATGTGCATAAAATGATCATAAACATATAATTTTTAGGTGGATCGGATATGCAAATTCTAATGGTCTGGAGGATTCGAATTAAGTCTTAATAACTAAATATTTTTCTTTTATGAACTTTAACCTAAAAGCTTGGAATGACTTGAAATCATTGTCCCAATGTCATTAGAGTACGATTAATTTTAGAGGTCATTTAAATCATCTACATGTTCATTCAATTATGATAATTGGAGCGTAACAATGAATGTATCATAATATGTTGAGAATTCCTATTAAGAGAATTTTGAATATAATAAATCAGAAGAGATTTTTCATTCAAAAAAATAAAACTCTTTAAAAGAAAAAAAATCAATCAGATATAGTAATTCTCAGAAAAAGTAAAAAGTGTAAAATTTCAGAATTAAAAACTGGCCAACACTTCTAAGCAGAAGCTTGAGGTGAGCAGAAAAAGAATAGAAGTAGTAATATAAAAACTCTTCTGAATAGTTGAATGTCAAAATCCTCTTAAAAAGCTCCTTAGGGTGTTATGGTTTAGAGAATTGTTAAGCAACATTGAGATGGTGATAGAGTAGTAGTCAATTTAATGACATCTCCTAAACAAGCAATTTTTTTTTCCTAACACCAGAATAAGAGTAATGATGCGTACTTAGGCCCAATGAGAAAATATTTAAAGAAATTGGTAGAAAAGATGTCTCTCAAGGAGAATCCAACCTAGACCTGAGATATGCAAGTCTTTCATTTATGCTTTACGTGTCAACCTTCAAGTCTGCGGCATTTTTTCCCTCAGAAGTTGACTAGACTTCTTTATGGGTTACCAACCATTTACGCTTGACGCGTCAACCTTCGGGTTTGTGGCAGACCTTCCCTCAGAATTTGACTTTCTCTCTTTATGGGTTACCACCTTCCTGTTATGTGCTTTATACGCTGACCTCCAGATCCAAGCAGTCATTCCCTTAGAAGTTGACCTTCCCCTTTTTGGGTTACCATCTGTTTACTTTACACTTTAAGAGTTGACATTAGGTTCTAGCAATCCATCTATCATAAGTTAACTTGCCTTTTTTGTCGATTACCACCAACTATTTTCATGTTTTATGCATTCTCCTTTTGGTCTAGGCAGTCTTCCCTCATAAATCAACTAGCCTTCTTTGTGGGTTACATCCACGTGTTGCGGCAGTCTTTCCCTTTGAAGTCGACCTTCCTTCTTTATAGGTTACCACCCACTTACTTCACGCTTTACGCATCAGCCTTTGGGTCTATGGCAGCCCTTTCCTTGAAAGTTGACTCACTTTTTTGTGGGTTACTACTCACTTTCTTCACGCTTCACACATTGAACTCCAAGTCCAGGCAGTCATTCCCATAGGTGTCCACTTGCCCAGTTTGTGGGTTACCACCCAACTCTCCTACACTTCAAACATTGACCTATGGGTTTAGGTAATCCTTCCCGTTTACCTCATTTGTTGCTATATAGGACATGCACGGACATCACCCCTTGGATCGGTGTAGAAAAATTGGCTAAAAATAAGCCTGCCCCTTTTTGGTCTGGCAAACCACATCTGGCCTAGGCGTGGCCATTGCCAAAAATTCCACCGCTTGGTCATGCCTGAGCCTCAGCGTGATCTTTCCTGGGCATGACGCTAGCCCTGGGCGAGACCACTCTAGGGTAAACTGACTTCACATATCACTGATCTGTGTCCTTCGTCCACAAAATAAGCCATAAATTATCGCACCATTTCATTGGCAGATATCTGTGGCTCACAAACTACCCAATGAATCTCCTTCATCAGCCTGTCACCCAATCAGATTGATCTCAGATACTTAACCTCCACCTTCAGAGGCTATAAACAGGCAGCTTGCTGAAAAGGGGAGACGCACTCAGAGTCTCAGAATCTCAAACACTCTCTGGAATTTATTCTGAGTAGGGGAAGAAGAAGAACAGAACCAGTTCTCCGACAAGCCTCCTCCTTCCTCAGTAAGCCTCCTTCTCTGATAGGCCTCCTATTTAGCGTTTCTAAATTTAGCATTTATTTCAATTCCAAGTTAGCTTTAAGCTAGGTTAATCAATCTAATATCCTTGGATTAGGCTTCAATTTAGATTCAGCTCAGGTCCACTCGAGTTCATCCTTACCCTAACTCACTTAATCAAACTTAATCCCCGACCCAACCCAAGTATAATCCAAACCCTAACCTAAATTGGACCTATACCCTAGACCTAACCCAACCTAAGTCTAGCTTAAGCCCAATCTCTAGACCTAACCCAAACTAGGTCTACCTAAAAGCTTAACCTTAGGAAAACACAACCCAGATATATATATAACTTAACCCTAACCTAACTCAGGTCTGACCCAACTCAGAACAGACCCAAAACATGACCTAACTCAAATCTAGCCCAACCCAGACTGGACAAAAAACCTAACCTATCCCAGGTCTGATCCAACCAAGATTTGACCCAAAACCTAACCTATCTTAGGCTTGATCCAACCTAGAGCTGGCCCAAACTTAACCTAGTCAATGTCTGATACAACTTAGACCTAACCCAAAACCTAACCAAACTTAGGTCTGAACTAGCCCAGACTTTACCCAAAACCTAACCTAACCCAAGTCTGCCCCAACTCAAACCTAACCCAAAGCCTAACCAAACTCAGGTCTAAGCCATCCTAACCTGAACCAAACTTAACCTAAACCAACCTGGATCAACCTGGTTTAAACTGGGTGAAACCCAAACTTAACCTAGCCCAACCTTAGTCAAACCATCTTAACTTGGGTCAAGCCCAAACCAAACCTAATTCAACCCAGGTCAATTCAGCTTAACCTAGGTCAAACCTAAAACAAACCTAACCTAACCCAGGTCAAATTAAGTTAACCCACTTCATACTCAAACCAATCTAAGCAAACTTGGGTCAACCTAACTTAACTCGAGTCAAACCTAAACTCATTCTAAGCTAACCCTGGTCAACTAGCTTAACCAAGGTCAGAAACTAGACCCAACCTAAGACAAATTAGGTCAACCCAGCTTAACTTCAGTCAAATCTAGACTAAACTAAACTAACCTGGGTGAACCCAGCTTAACCCGATTCAAACACATGCTCAACTTAAGCCAACCCAGGTCAACCCAACTTAACTCGAGTTAGACCCAACTAAACCTATACGAACCTGGGTTAGCCCAAGTTAACCTAACCAAACCTAACTCAACCTAAGCCATCCAAGGTAAATCCAACTTATCCCGAGTCAAGTCTAACACAAACTAAGTCAACTCGGGTCTATTTAGCTTAACCCGAGTCAATCTAAATCAAAACAAGCATAATCCAAGGAAGCCTAGTACCAAACCAGACCTAAATTAGCTAACCCATATCATGGCTTAGCTCAGTTTGAGCTACCCTAAGCTAGAAAATTAACTTACCTTAGGCTGACGTTAACCCATGTCTAATCTAAGGCTAAAAAAGCATGTTATTTCCTATTATTTCACATGTCATCTCATGTTCCATATATTATATCTCGACCCGCATGTTATCTCATGTTTTAAATGTCATTTCATGTGTTATTTCACACACACACACACACACACGATATATATATATATATATATATATATATATATATATATATATATATATATATTAAAAGGAAATCAATATTTGGCAGAGGCACAAATATCAATTTTCTATGCGCTCAGGGACTATGATGAGAATCCCGCATCATGTGCCCGTAATTCGATCTCCCCATGCACAACGGCGGGGATCGAACCCTTGCTAGGAGGACTTACAGTGACCCCGCCACCAAGTGGACAAGGAAAGCGGTATATATATATATATTTATATATATTGGGAAAGAACAACTCGTGGTTCCCTACGTGTTAATATAAAAAGTGAGTACAAAAATATGGAGGGGAGGTGAATTCCTTAGACTTAAAAGACAAAAAAATACAATTAACACACCCCTAAGGGTTTCACTTCCCACAGTACAGCTCACACAAAAAAGATGAAAAAAAAGCAAGATTTACAAGTATACCCAAAAAACAAGTAAACCCTAAACTCACCAAAAGATTACTAAAGGACACCAGACTAGCAAACGCTCCAAACAGGCAAGAGAGGCTATGCATATTGTTGGTCGAAGAAAGCAGAAAGGCCCTTGCACAAGAAGATCCATGGGGAAAGAAAAGGAAAAAAAATTGCACATATTTTATCATGTTGTCCAAAGCAGTGGGATGAAGCCAAACAGTCATCATTTGTCCAGATAGCAAAAGAAATAGCCAGCAGTCCATCATATATTTACCAAAGAAACGACCCCAATAGAGAAACAAACAAAAAATACCCAAGCAGAAAAGCAAAATAGGATGCAGGAAATAAGCCTCAGAAGGTAGTCTACCATGTAGGGTGAAGGCAAAAGAACTTCACCCCATAGAGAAAACAAAAAGCAACTAGGACTAAAACAGCTCTTAATACCTAAACAACACTTAATATCTAACATAAGGTAAGGCCATTAAATCACTATGCAATAAAAGAGATAACTGATGTGGTGGAGCAAATCCCACCATAGGCCTACCATGTGCATGTTTAGCTAACCAGTCTGCAGGGGAGTTACCCTCCCTGTAGATAAAAGTCAGATGTACCTGTAGGGGATAGAGGGAAGTGATATTCCAAATACATTTATACAAGTAGATAAGTTTCCAAGGGAGAAGAGTGGTCTTGTAAAAATGCTTTAGCAGCATGCTTGAATCAGATTCAACATGAATGCAAATGAAGTTAAAGCAAACAGCAGTTTTTAGGTCCAGGAAGAGAGCCCACGCTTCACTAAGAATGGTTGTGTCAGCCATCACAGGGGAAGAGAAAAAACAAATCAATTTACCATGATGATCTCTAAAAAGGCCCCCAACTTCAGAAAACTATTCAGTCTAGCAACCATCAATATTTACTTTTATCCAACCAGAAATAGGAGGTTGCCATTTAACAAGAATAGGCCTCCTGGTTATAATAGATGAGATAGGGGCAATTAAGCTAAATTTAATAGCTCAATGGAAGTATGCCATAATATTAGAGAAAGTTAAAACAGGTGAGGGGTGGATTTCTAAATATTTAAAACTGTTTCTTGCATTCCATAAAAACCAAATAACCACCTGTGTGAAATGAAGCAAAGGATTCCCTAAGTTAGTGGCATCCTTCCAAACAGTAAAAAAACTAACTATAGAGCAGCAACCAGGCCAAACCAGGCCAAAAAGTTCTTGTGTAGCTACAAGTAAAGAAAAGGTGGGAGGAAGATTTTCTCAGCTTGTTTACAAAAATGACAAATAGAAGCCAATCTTATCCCTTTCAATTTTAAAATGTCATCAAGTGGGAGTAAAGAGGAAAAAAAGGCCATAAGAAGAAAGACATAAAAGATGTGAAAAGGGGGTGCTAGAAAATATTGCCTCACTGCCATCTAGTTTGGGAGTGTAATTTAGTATAAAGATGTTTACTAACAGACAGGGAATGAGCCTTCTTCCATATAGGATGATCTTTTTGTTTAACATGTAAAGGGATTTGTTTAATTAGCAAGATAGTTTCCTCCCCCACTAACTCCCTTGGTTTAGACAGATCCCAATCCTCATTAAGCCAACAGTCAGACACCGAAATTTCCTAATGACAAGGCTGGTGTTGTATTTGATTAAGGTGTGGTAAGCCCCAACAATCATTTCAGAAGGATACCTTACCCTCACCCAGATCCTAAATAATAAAATTATTAGCAAGTGATCTGGCCTTTAAGATAGCCTTTCAAACCTTAAAATTCCTAACTTTCCAATTGACAGTAGAAGGATGAATAGAAGAACAGTATTTAGAATGCATAAAATTAGCCCATAAAGAGTCACCTAACCGGAATTTATACCATAGTTTACACATGTTAATTTCAACAATATGATGTAAAGCCTTGAAACCAAGTCCTCCAGAATATTTAGGCTTACAAAGTTTCTGCCAAGAGAGCCAATGTTTTATAGCACCTCCTCCCTCCCAAAGAAATTGATTAAAAATGCTTTCCAGCAGCTCAAGAGAGCTCTTCTTAGCATTAAAAACCTAGAGAGCATATAAAGGAATGCTGTGAAGAATACTAGAAAGAAGAGATAGTCTGCCACAATTAGAAAGGAAAATATTTCTCCAATCATTAAATTTTAGTTTTGATTTTATCAATAACCTCATCCATTTGAATCTGTTTTCTTCTGCCCCAAATTAAATTGACACCAAGGTATTTTAAAGGTAGACAAGAAAGTTTAAAACCAGTGAAGAGAGCAGCCCAGTTGGTGTTGGTGAGCTGCAAATGTTTGCCAAAGAACAGCTGACATTTATCTCTGTTAAAGTAGAGACTAGAGAGACTTTCAAAATCTTCCAAAACATGCCTAAGTTCTTTTATAGCAAGTTTGGAAGAATTTGAAAAAATGATAATGTCATCAGCATATGCCAGGTGAGTAACCCTACAATGAGCTCAATGGGAGTACTATGTGTGGGTGTGTTGAGCTCGGAAATGATTTAAGAGCCTTGATAGATAATCAAAGGCAAGAATGAATATAATAAAGGAGAGGGGGTCACTCTGCTTAATTCCCCTCTTGGCAGAAAAAAAAACCGTAGGAAGTTCCATTCATCAAAACACTATAGAAGTTATTAGAAAGCCACCTCTTGATTAACATGCAAAAATTATCTTGGAAACCTCTAGCAAGAAGTACATTTAAGATAAAGTCTCAGCTAATTGTATCAAAAGCCTTTTTAATGTCAAATTTCATAACTAAATTACCTCCCCAGCATTTCCTATCCAGGTCTTCAAGGAGTTCCTGGGCAAGAAGAATATTATCTGTGATGTCCCACCCTTTAATGAAAGCAGACTGTTGAGAGGAGATAATGGCATTGAGGTGTGGCTGTATCCTTGCCACCATTACTTTACTTATAATTTTAGAGATAACGGTAGTTAAGGAGATAGGCCTAAAGTTATGCTAATGGGACTTATCTCTGCTTTTAGGAATAAGAACTATTAAAGCAGCAGATAAATACTTATAAAGATCATCCCCTTAAAAAAAACTTTGAATTGCTGTAATGACCTCTTTTTTTATGATATCCCAACAAGTAACATAAAAAGCAGAAGTAAAACCATCAGGACCAGGAGCCTTGTTGGAATTAATGTCCTTGAGAGTATTAAAGATTTCTTCTTCAGTAGGGATGTCTGAAAGATTGAGGGAAGAGATAAACAATTTTTCAAGAGCAAAAAAATCAACATTAATAGAAGAAACCTGCATAGGATTGGAAAATAGGCCAGTAAAGTACTGTACAACATTTAAGCCAATATCCTCTGCCTCAGTAATGACCAGCCCTTCATCAATGATAATTCTGAGAATAAAATTTTAATTAAGTCCACTTTTAATAGAGGAATTACAGTATTTAGTGTTTCTTTCACCATTGATAGAGTGGAGTTCATGAGTTTTTTTGCTTTAAGAGGTCCTCCTCTAAAGAAATATCAGCAAGGAGTGTATGATGTGCTTGAGAGAGTTGAGCTGCAATAGCGGGATCCATACTCTCCCTAACTTCCAAGTCATTAACCACCTGTTGAGAATTGGAAACTTAGGAATGAATATTACCAAAGACATCATATATATAAACAAAAACAACGATGAGAGCTTCACAATTTTCTCTGCAAACATAAAAATTCAAATAAAAAAAACAAAACTAAAAAAAATAGAAAACTCTAATTTCTCAACGTGACTTAAAAACTTATGATCCAAATAAGATATGAATTAAGATAATGAAATTTAAATGAATATTTAAAACACACTAAGATAAAGAATAAGGACTGAACCTAAGTAGAGCCAACATAAAATTCAAGCTAGCTAACTTAGACACCGAATCAAGGGTCATAGACTTACCCTGAAGTTAGACCGAGTATAAAATCTTAGTTAGCCCTAAGAACAAGGACATGCAAAACAAATAATCTATCCACTGAAAATAGAGGGAATACCTTCGAGTGAAGTGACCCATGATTACTGACGAAGATATTCCAGACTACTTTGAAACTGTGAATCCTCCATGCTCTGACATTTATGGGAGATTCCAATTTAAGAGTTTGTTCATAGTGGATGGATAACAACATTCTCGGGATGGCTGAAAGACATCAACACCTTGACTGGGAATTTCATTCCAAAAATTTTGGTTAGTCCACCCACAGAACTCCTTATAAAGTCTTGGGTCTTAGTGTCCATCTAGAAATCCTTTCCTACCAGACTTTATCCTTAATCTAGTGTATTCAATTATCCCCCTTCAGTTAAATTATATATCCAACATTTATCTTTTGACCTCATCTTATCAGTTAAAATTTATCAGCAGTTTATGTGACTGATACTCTTAAAAATCAAACCTTATGTCTTGGACCTTTCCCATGACATGCTGTCATTAGATTGTAAGTCCCATCCCTTAGAATTAATTCCTCCAGTTTGAACTTGTAAGTCCCATCCCTTAGACTTGATTCCTCCAATTTGAACCCTCCATTCATGAAAATTTGATTTATGATGATTTGAATTATTGTATATCGATAGGTTTTCCTTAGGGCACACGACTCTAAGGATGAAATTAACTATGAGGGATTGCCCTTGTAAGAGTGAGACCCTATAATTAATATAAACCTTATTTTACACCCGCAGGGTAAGGAAAGACTTCTAGTTTTGTGGGCCCAAAAGATTTCCCTCATTTAAATGGCTAGATCCATTATGAGGTAATATTTCTATTTCTCGAGATAATATATTACTCTTTGAATGGAATATTCGATTATTCAGAAAGATCTTATGAGATCTATAGTGATCCTTCAAAATACAAAATCCTCCAACAAGGTTTCTTGTGGCAACTCTGTGGGGGAACTGTACTCCTTTCCATCTTTTACAATAATTTTAGTCGCTCATCCTTCCATCAGATTCTTTATGAGTTCATCGATTTGATCTCGAAATTCGAGTTTTATTATGTCTCTTTAATCTTTGAATCTTCACCCACACACTTATAACTTGTTTATTGAGTAAGATTTCAAGATATGTTTCCTCGTCAATATTCCTTAAAAGCTTTTTAGCCAAATTCTGATTTCAACTTCATTCAAGAGAGTTCTTTTAATATTTTACCAATGATTCTTCACTGATAATTTTTTTTGTACATACTAAAGACAAGATGTCTTCCAAACTTGTTTCTTCCTCGGAAGGAAGAGTAAGTGGTCCTTTGACCCAAATTATTTGAATGGTTGGTCCCCAATAACTAATTTGACTCTACCACTATGACAAACTTAACACCTCATCATCAGCCAAAATTGTTGCAATTTATAAAATCTTTAAAATTTATATTATCTAAACTACCCCCATCAATTAAGAATCTCAAAATTATGAACCTTACAAAACGAAAGAGAAAGTAAAAAATAGAGATTATTCGGAAGAGTTGGGATTTGGATGCCACCTCTAAGAGGAAAAATTATTGCGTCCGGACAGCGTACGAAAAGTTGTGTCCGGACTCTAATTATACGACGACACGTGTTCGTGTCGGCCTCATCCTTCAAAACACAAAAATACAACTCCGCAGGTCAGTATTGGAATATTCCGGATACTACCATAATACAACCGGAATATTCCAATACAATCATGGAATATTCGAATACAACCGCAGTTATATTCGAATATTCCATGGTTATATTAGACACGAATACTACCACAATAAAACCATAATACTAACCGGAATATTTCAATACAATCAGCGGAATATTCCATGCGATTAGTATTGTATTACGAATACTACTACAATAAAACCGGAATATTCCAATACAATCGCGAAATATTTGAATACAACAACGAGCTTTACTTCGTCGAAAAAATCGGTCGGCTCGGCCGCATGATTAAATTTGTCGATTAGTATTATGGTAGATTCTGAATATTCTAATACAACAGCGGGTTGTATTTTTGTGTTCTGAAGGATGAGACCGACATGAACACGTGTTGTCCTGTAATTGGAGTCCGGAAGCAACTTTGCGTACGCTGTCCGGACGCAATAATTTTTCCTCTAAGAGAGCATTCCTGAAGCAATCCCTATATCATATTTACAAAATTCTCAACAATCAAAATTTTTTTTCGGCAGTAGGAATTTCGAGAACACAAAAAACTTAGGCAAATGATCAAAATTTTATTCTCTGATTTAAAAAATAAATCTGGCATCCACTCCAAAGGAATGCCTCAAACTTAAACACTTCTTATTTTATCATTTTAAATAAATTTGTGTCGTTACTGCGCTTTCGATGGCTAAATCTGGGATTTAAACCACAAAACATGCTTTTTGCCCAAGCGTGACCACACCCAAACGGGAATGACCACATTGGCATGATCTGGGGTTATGCTTAATGCTCGTGCACATGCAATGCCCATTTAACATGCTCGCTCCCCATTTTTTCCCTCCTGCTTTGCTCGCTCCCTTCTTTCTAACGAGCCTCTCCGAAGCTTCAAATCATCCACAAATCGCTCATATCAGTTGGCTCTCCTCCTCTTAGGTAAGATCTTTGGTCCTTTTTAGATTATGATGTGAGTTCTGGAGGTTCTCTTTTAGCTTTCCCAAACCATTTTGCAGTGCCACTTATAATGAGAGGAAGGGGGCTATCTTTTATAATGAGAGAAAATTTTAGAGTTTAGCAGCTTCCCAAAGATATTCTGGTCTGATCTTAAGGAATAAATTGATTCTTGAGAGAACATTTCAAGGCCAGGTCTTTAGATTCGAGCCATTATATCGAGTCGGCTATGGGGTAGGTTTACCACCATTGTTGGCCGGTCTGTCGTAACGGTAGTCTTAGAGTTCTATGTCGATGCTCATGAATTTGTTGACGGGAAAGTTATTGTGTGAGGTAGACAGATTCCTTTTAACCCAACTACCATCAATTGCCTATTCTCTCTTCTTGAAATTCCCAATAGTGAGTACTCAGATTTCCTTCCCTCCGACTACCAAGTTATCATTGACTTCCTAACCGATTATAGGGTGCAGTGGAAGACAAAACCCTGGTTGAAAGAGAATAGGATCAACTTTCCCTTAACTCATCTAAAAAAGGTATCCCAAGCTTGGAGTTACTTTATAGTGACCCGTTTTGTGCCCACTACCAGTGTCACTAACATCACAAGAGATAGAGCCATCCTCAATTATTACATCCAGTAGGAAAATTCTATAGATATCGTGGTAGTCATCCACCACTCAATGTTATACATCGCTAGCTTCCAGACGATCATGGGTTTAGGGCATCCTAGTCTGATTACAACCCTAAGTGACCAGGCTAGTGTTGAGAAAGTCAGGAATAAGAAGCGTCTTAATCCACAAAAGCCTATTACCCATGCCACTATCCAAGCTTATGAACAGTCTTCTACCAGCCCACATGAGAGAGCTGAGAGTTCTTCCTGTCACTTTTCTCCTCCTCCTTCTAAGTCAACAGCTGATGAGATCACAAGATGTTGGATCAGTTGTTTGCCACTCAAGGAGTCGAGGAGTGGAAGACACACGAGAATCACAAATATACATATTTCTATGCTACCCAACACCAGCATCAGTATGGTCACATCCACCAAAGCTTGAAGGCCTTGCACCAAGGAGAAGCACCACCACCACCGTTTTATTTCTATACTATGGATGATCTGGAGATGGAGGAGCAGGATGATGACTCGGGAGATATGACAGATATTGTTATTTCATGTTTCTGATGCTTGTCCATACTTTTGACTGTGTATGATCATGATTGGACTATTTTTCTATGTGTTACTTGCATTATATGTTACTGTGCCATAATGATGTTTTGTACTATGGATTTAGTATTGTGGTGATATCATTACACTTTTTGTGTCCCTTTCATTATATCTAAGAAAAATGGTTATGTCCCAGCAATATGTTTAGATGAAAATGCTCATCAAAAGAAGAAAAATAAGGTTATTTTAAATAAACCCAATCCTTTATTTTAACAAATCACCTACCATAATTTGAAAACATCTCCAAAATGGTTAAAAATGTATAATTAAAATATTTTTAGCTGATCAAAAATATTTTAAATTTTTATTACTTATTGATACAGTTCAACCAAAATTGTAAATTTCATATGAAACATATTATATTAGAAAATTGTATTAAGAAAATTTAAAGATTCATTAATTTAGAGTAAAAGCAAATGTTCAAAATGATTAAAAATAATTTTGTTTCACCAGATAAAATAATTCTTTGATAAATTTTGCTAAAGAAAGATGAATATATATATATATATATATATATATATATATATATATATATATATATATATATATATATATATATATATATATATATGTAAAATGGAAAGAAAGGAAAAAATCTTAAAGTGATATGCCTACTACCATGAGAAGAAGCTTGATGTGAGCATAAACAAAAAATTAGCATATGGCAGACTCTTTGGTCAATGAAATTTAAATTTTTCATAGGAATGTTTCCTATTATATGTTCACGAGAAATCAATAGGATAAATTGGATTGATCCATTGACTTTTCATAAATTCAAAATATAATCGCAAGGTGAACGAATAATTTAATATTAGAGATGAACTATTCTTGAGATGCGTTCAAAACAAATTATTGTAATGTTGAAATAAAGTATTGGATTATTTGATACTAATAGAAATTTCTTGCATAGAAAATCTTTGTTGGGCAATCGTATGAACTCTATACTACATATGCATGAATCATATTGCATGAATCACATTACATCATAAGTGTTGTTATAAGCATCATGTTCCCTTTGTCAATTGTCATGTCTTTGTTCATCTACTATGAGTTATCTCCTGAACAATAGATTGTAGAAATTGAATTATGTTTACCTTCCTAAGAAATATGTCTTAAACTAAATGAGGTTCAATTACTGTAGTATCTTCAAAATCTTTGGAATCTTTGAAATCTTCAAAATCTCCAATATCTTCAAGTTCTTCGAAATCTTCAAAATCTTTGAAATCTTTGGAATCTTCAAAATCTCAAAAAGCTTCAAACCCTTCTGAATCTTCAGAATTTTAAAAATCATCAAAATCTTAAAAAAACCTTCAAAATATTCAAAGGCTTGATGCCAAATCTAAAATTCTGACTTACTTTGAAATTCAGGATATCTCAAATCTGAAACTCGATTTGCTTTTAAAACCAAATTCAAAATGTAACTTACATTGAAACTTTGTCTCAGTTCAATAGACCAGATTTGAGCTTTTAGACGACAACTATCTTCATTTATTTAATTATAGAAAATTTCATTGAAATCGCTCATGAAAAATGCCTTTTTGAAAATTGGTCAACATAATGGATAAATGTCAAATTCATAGCTTGACCAATAAGTACCAAAATGTGGGAAACAAAGTCTTTCTTTGACTTCTTTATTAGATAAAGTTATGGTGGGCCGATTTGGGAGGGCATTCATAAGAAGTTAACGAGAGAATCCTTAACCTTCAACCTAGAATCTTAGAATGGACAATACATTGGAGGAATAAAGGAACTCAAAACAGAAGACTAGATCTTGTGAACACTGAAGAGTCTAAAGTTCCAAAAGTACAAAATGCTCCAAGCGAAGGAAATGATGTATCCACGAAACATTCCTTAGCAGTTGGAGATAATAGAAACATAAGGTATTCTTCCACCATGTTGTTAGCAACAAAACCCAGTCAATTGTTTCAAACAAGACTAGATGATCAATCAATAGAGTGCATTACAAAAAACTTTGAACATATGGAGAAGGTCAGAACCTGCCAAGTTAACATATTAGAGGGGTTACAACTCTAAACCGACATATTTACCAACCAGGAACCAAAGTATGTTGTCAAAATTATATACGAATTCTGGATGATGGGTCGACAAGGCCAATTAAGATAACAAAACTTCCTTGAACTAAATCGGTGGCTAAATGAAAATGGAAAGAACACTCTGCAATTTGGGTGTATTCATGTCCCCGAATGGGACTCTCCAGGCCTTCAAAAGGTGTTTCTCATAGTATTGGAGTCGATCTATTGACAATTAAATTCAAATATATGAATAATAAACTAATTGCAACAAATTCTACCATCATCAGCTAGGTTTGATAGCTATGTAGTCAACATTTATGATGAAGGAGATTTCATTCCAGCACATATAGATCATCATGTCTTTGAATAACCTATCTGTATCGTCTCATTCGTAAGTCAAGGTGATATGGTTTTTGGTAAGAAGTTTAAAACATTGGGTCCAGGGAAGTTCAGTGGATCATATTACATTCCATTACCACAAGAATAGATTTTAGTAATGGAAGGATACAACACTAACCTAGTCAAGCATTGCATACCTTATGTCCTTAGACAACGAGTTTCCATCACTCCAAAAAAACTTAAGAGCTCAAAACTCCCATCAGTTGTATCTGAGTACTAAGCCACTACAGCTCTGAAGATTTGTTATTGTTTCATATTTTGGCGTTATGACTGTTGATGTTAAATCAAACATATTTTTGGTGCATCAAAATCCCTCAAACCTTACTATTACTTGTCCTCAAGTGATCCTTTTACTACAACAAAATATGCCTCTTAGTAGTGAACTTTACTTAAAGAATACTATGATTTTTTATTTAAATAAATATAATAGCAAGACTTTTAGATAGATCTTCAATAGCTTAGGTCAAAACTATAGGTGTAAAAACATTTATTAATCTAGTCTAGGAGTTCTAGTTTCCTATTCATTTCAAGAATAACCATAATTTGTTACATTAAGGGTGCTTTGAAGGATCGCATGAAAAAGAAGCTCATGCAAAACTCTATTAGTAAGAATGTTAATACTTAAATATAAATTCACAAAGGTAACGAAGCTCTTTTCTTAAGTTGATTCAAGTGAAGCCAATTTTTGATTAGGCATCTCCTCAAGCTTCTCCTCACATATATTTTTTTCTTTTTCTTTCTTTTATCTTTTCCTTTTGGGATTGCTTTTCAATTCTCTCTCTCTTTTTTCTTTTTATTTTCTGTGAGGATTATTATATCTGGATTTTGATCAACTAAAAATATATTGAAATTTTCATGCATATTTTATAATGATTTTAATGATATTGCACTTTAAAGAAAGGTATTTTTTGATGTTTTGTTGTAGATATGTTAATTTATGGACATTGGAGCGAAAAGATGCAAAAATGAGTAAATTTGGAGCAAAAAGGACCAAAATATGAAGATTTGACCTAGGGCGCCGACAGTGAGATCGAGGCCACTGACGGCGGATTTTTTCCGAGAGTTCAGAAAATATATTACAAGGAAGGTCGCCGACGGCGAGCTCGAACCCGCCGACAGCGAGCCTTAACAGATATGGTCCAAAACTTAGTATTCTAGAAGCCCGCCGATGGCGAGATCAAGGCCGCCGACGGCGAGATCGTCGGTTCTCTCACGAGGTGCATCAAATGTGAACGATTTTTAGAGGGATGCTTGGACAACTCTTGGAAACTCTTCTACAACTATATAAGAAACAATTTGGGGTCAAAAAAAGGGTCTACATGTGTGAGTTAGTGTTTCTGGTGCCATTAGAGTATTAAAGAGTTAGTTTAATTAGTGTTAATTGTGAGGGATTCTTCAAGAGATTGTAAGAGTGGAAGGAAAGTGAATGATTTCTTCCTTCTTGCCGCTTCGAAGGAGATTTCTGTGTGTCATAAAGAAAGGAAGAGATTCAGAGGAACTTCAAGGAGTTTGCTTAGGGAGGAATTCGAGATAAGTTGTATTTACTTATTTTAGTTTGTATAACTTTACTTTTATATATGAAATCCAAGTTTTGTCGTATCTTCTCCATGAGATCTGAGTAGTTTCTCTGTCTTTCTCCTTGTTGTGAGATTTTTTTGAAATGATAATTTGAATTAGTTGTGCCAAGAGAATGTTAAAGAAGTTGTGATAATCATTTTACTTAAATCTTAATTTAATTTCAATCTAGCCAATTGATTTGTTAAAATATGTTGAGTTTAACAGGTAAAGTGAAGATTACATCCAAGATTCAGGTAGGTTAAAGTCTTTGAAAGTAGGATGCAAAAAATAGGGAAATATTATTTATATGGCGTAGAATTGGAGACTTTAGAGTGACAGACTAAAATCCTCAATTTGGTCTTATCGGTTGGGTGATGAAGTGTAGATGTTAGCCCTCAGGCAAGGGGAATTTGGGAGCAACGAAGTGAGAGCCGGTATCCTCCCAGTCTAGCCGCTGATTCAGTAACCAAGCATAGGATTAGTCAATGTTCTTTATGTCTGGACCAAAGGGTAAAGAATGGGTATGCTCCTATTTGGCACAACACATTTTTAAATTAATTTTAATTATCCATTCACTTAAATTTCTTAACAAGGAGAAGGATGCTTGATTATCTATTAAACCTCACTTTATTAGTAAAAGTAGTTAATTGTTAGTAGAAATTAGTTTATTAAAAATTCCATCTTATTTAAGATTGCATATTAGTGACAGATATGCAATTCAATTTACAAGGTTGTGATTCTGAATTGGTTTCTATAATCCTAGTTCGTAGCCTCTGAAATTTCTCTATGGGATAAATATCCAGGACTCTACTAGAGCCCTGTATTGCTTGAGCAATATGTATACTTGCGTTGATAAAAGTAACCCTGCGATTATTAAATATTTTATACACTACTTACAATATTAAGATTACGCTAAGTACACGGAGGCTGGTTCAAGTTTTTGGCACCGTTGTTAGGGATACAACATAATTAGAGTAACAGACAATTTAGGACTATTAGAAAACTTTTTAATAGAATTACAACTTATTTTTATGTTTAGTTAACTATTTTTCTGTGTACTGATTTTGATTGTATGCATAAATTTGGACTTAAAAATCTTATACTCTACGATTCAGAATTAGAACGCACTGTTAGGAGAATTAGAAAACTGAGAAAAGAACATAGAAATCCTGATAATCCTAACACAATGGAAAACAACGTAAACAACCAAATAATAGAAAATGAATATCAATCTAGATCACTAAGAGATTACACTAACCCTACATTTGATGAAATTCACTTAACTATCCAAAATCTAGATATAGCTGCTTATTCATTTAAGCTTAAACCTGCAATTATCCAATTGGTACAAAACAATCAATTCGGCAGAACTTCTAACGAAGATCCTAATTTACATCTTGCAACTTTTCTTGAACTTTATGCTACTTTTAAATATGACAGAGTATCTGATGATGCTGTTAGACTTAGACTTTTTCCTTTATTACTAAGGGACAAAGCTAAGTCTTGGTTAAATTCGTTAGCACTTGGATCTATTAGAACTTGGGGGGAACTTTCACAAAAATTCTTATCAAAATATTTTCCACCATCTAAGACTGCTAAACCTAGAAACGATATCACATCTTTTAGTCAGTATGAGGGAGAATCGATATATGAATCTTGGGAAAGATTTAAAGATCTTCTTAGGAGATGCCCACATCATGCTTTACCAGATTAGTTAATTATTCAATATGAAATGAATTGTTCTCAAACACCTCCAATGTTAGAAGAAAATTCATTAGGACAAATTGTAGATGCTCATTCTTCATATGAAACTTTAAATTTGATAATTAATAGACAAAATAACCCTTCTTCAAACTACTATAATCTAGATTGGAAGAATCATCCAAACTTTAATTGGAATAACCAAGGTAATGCTAATCCAGTTAATTCTCAGTGGGGGAAAAATCTTGTAAACCCATTAGGAAATGTAAACAACCAGGGTAATTCTAATTATAGACATTCTAATCCACCAGGTTTTTATAATAATTCACAATTCAAGGAGAAGAAGCTATATATGGAAGAACTAGTTTTGAATATGAGAAATCAATTACAAAATCAAGGAGCTGTTATTAAAAACATAGAAAACAAATTGGGGCATATTGCTACTACACTAAACAATAGACCTGTTGGAACTTTACTTAGCAATGTTGAAGTAAATCCTAAAGATCAAGGAAAAGAATAGATCAAGGCTATTTAATTAAGAAGTGGAAAAGAGTTGGAAACAATCGGCCAAAAAGAAACTGTAGTTGAAAAGGAAAAATTGGAAACTGAAGGAGAAAATGAAAGTTTATATCCTGATTATCCTCTGAAACCTATGAAAATTACTGTTGAAAAACCACCACCACCATTTTCTCAAAGACTAAACAACAAGACAAGGGAAAAATATTTGTTAAATTCTTAGACATCTTAAAAAGATTGTCAATAAATATTCCTTTTGGTGAAGCTTTGGAACAAATTCCTGATAATGTTAAATTTATGAAGGATATACTCAACAAAAAGAGGAAGTTACTAGATCATGAGATTGTTGCACTCAGTGAAGAGTGTAGTGTTATAATTCAGAAAAAGCTTCCTGAAAAACTTAAAGATCCTGGTAGTTTTACTCTCCCGTGTGTTATTGGTGAAAAATTTTATGGAAGATCATTATGTGATCTGGGAGCTAGCATAAATCTGATGCCTCTATCAACATTTAAAAGGTTAGGAATAGGAGAGATTACACCAACTTCTGTAACTCTACAGTTAGTTGATCGATCTATTACACATCCTAAAGGAGTTGTAGAAGATGTTCTGTTTAAGGTTGATAAATTTATCTTTCCTGTAGACTTTATCATTTTAGATATGGAAGAAGAAGGAAATACTAATCATTTTATGAAGACCATTCCTAGAGCAATGATAGATGTTCAAAAAGGAGAGTTGACTATGAGGGTAAATGATCAAGAAGTGACCTTTAATATCTTAAAGTCAATAAAATATCCTTCAATAGAAAAAGATAATGAATGTTTTTGAATGGATATATGTGATTATTTGAGAAAAGAATATTTCAAAGAAAAATTTGAAGAAAATGAAGATATGAAAAATGATAAATATGATGAAATTGATAACAAAGAAGCTGATTATATTCAGGAACAATTTTAAACACTCGATTCAACAGCACCAGAGAACGAAATTTTAATTGTTCTATTGTAAAACCCCCTGAACTTTCATTGAAGACTCTTCCTAATCATTTAAAGTGTGTATTTTTAGGAGAGTTATCAAAATTACCAATAATTGTATCCTCGAACTTAAATGAAATTTAAGAACAAAAATTAATGGATACATTAAAAAAGTACAAAAGAGCTTTTGGTTGGACTCTGGCTGATATAAAGGGAATTAGTCCTTCGATTTGTATGCACAGAATTTTATTAACGATGAACATAAACCAAGAATTGATTCACAAAAAAGACTGAACCCTATTTTGAAAGAAGTAGTTAAAAAAGAGATTTTAAAATGGTTAGATGCTGGAATTATATATCTTATTTCAGACAGTATTTAGGTAAGCCCAATTCATTGTGTTCCTAAAAATGGAGAAGTGACTGTTGAAACAAATGAAAATAATGAATTAATACCTATTAGGCAAGTTAATGGGTGGCGTATTTGTATTGATTATAGAAAATTAAAAGCTGCCACTAGAGAAGATCATTTTACTCTTCCATTTCTTGATCAAATGTTGGATAGGCTTGCTGGACACAAGTACTATTGCTTTTTGGATGGATATACCGGTTACCATCAAATTCCTATTGCTCCTGAGGATCAAGAGAGAATTACATTTACTAGTCCTTATGAAACTTTTGCTTTTCAAAGAATGCCTTTCGGATTACGCAATGCATCTGCAACATTCTAGAGATGTATGATGTCGATATTTAGTAAGTTAATTGATGATGGAATAGAATTATTTATGGATATTTGGAACATCATTTGAAGCATGCTTAAATCATCTAGAAAAAGTTTTGGAGTTATGCAAAAGAACTAATTTAGTTCTAAATTGGGAGAAATGTCAATTTATGGTTGCAGGAAGAATTGTATTAGGGCATAAAATTTTGAAAAAAAACATGGAAGTAGACCCTGTAAAAATTCAAGTTATAGCTAAATTACCACCTCCTAATACAGTGAGAGGGGTAAGAAGTTTTCTTAGACATGTTGGTTTTTACAGACGTTATATTAAAGATTTTTTAAAAATTACCAAATCTCTATGCCAACTTTTAGAAAAGGACAAAAAATTTGAATTTACTGAAGACTGCTTTGTTGACCTTATTTTTGATGAGGTCTTCTCTTCTTCTCTTTAGTACTTAGGATCTAGCCTTAGGATTTTCCTTTGACTATCTTAGAGGACTAGAATTGGGACCCACCACTTAGAAACTCAAACCACTTCTTAACTCCTCGCAAACTCCACAAACTTGATTGTAGACCCCTAATCACCTAGAGGGTTGAAATCAAATGTGGAAGTTTAAAGGATGGGTTCCTATAGACTCTTTAGCCTTGAGATCGCCTCGTGGCCTCTGGTCCGGTGAAGGGCCGACTTACACAAACACTACACCTATACACTACACTTTCACACACCTCCTAAAACCACACCCATACCCAACTTGACCTCCTGACTCATAAAGGTGATCCACATGGATGGTCCTTAACCCCTAAGCCCTTGCCTAAGAGGGTTAGGAACAACATAAGTGATGCCTTAAATGAGCCCCCTCATGGCTCATGTGGGCTTGATATGGCTTCAAGGCTCAACCAAAATGATTTCATTCCACTTATATTCACCCAATCTTCAATTTTCCAAATTTTCAATTTTTGACCCCCGGGACCCTACACCCTCCTAGCCTACCCAAAACCCTTGAAATCACCCAAATTTTTCAAAAATCACAAATCACCCAAAATTCCTCAAAATCAATCCCAAACATTCCACATCACTCAAATTGATCACTCATAGCCAAAAATACCAAAAATTCCAAAAATACCTCCCAATACCCTCCAAATACCCAAAATACCCCTCTTGACCCAAAAATCCAAAAATTCAGAAAATTCCCAGAAAATTCCAGAAAATCCCAAATATTCCAAATTTCATTTTGTTTACCTACACCATGGGCCAGTTTTGTCAATTTACCCTACTTTTGTCAAAACCCCCAATTTGACCCATTTTAACCCTAAGTGAACCCAATGTCAAGCCAAACCTACCCAAATGACCCAAATTCTGGTCCAATTCAATTCTAAACTTCAATTCAAAATTTCCAACACCAATATAGACCAAATCCAAGTCCAATTTGATTGACATTTGGATCCAATTTCACTTTTGGCCTTAAAGCCCAATTTGGACCCATGACCCAAACCTAACCCAAACTCACCCAATTCAACTCCAATTAACCCCAAATCTTTTCCAAACCTCCCTTAACATCCCTACAAACAAAACCTTAACATGATTTTCCCAAAGTTTAGATCCAAAACCCACTCAAATTCAACCCAAAACCAAAAAGCCCAATTTTGACCTAAACCCAAACCTAACCCAAATAAGCCCAAACCCCAAAATCAAAATCCAACCAAGGCCAAGACCTCTTCGAAACACTCCCATAAACATTTCCCAACATTTATTTTACATCAATTTCAACCCTATCCCAACATTGGCCCAAGTTAGCCCAATTTGACCTATATTGGCCCATTCACCAAAGAAGCCCAAATCCAACTCAATTCAAACCCAAATCACTCCAATTTGCTTCAAGTCACTCATGACACATCCATGAACTGAACCCAACATTTGTTTGGCCCAATACTTCACAATATTCCCATCCATAAATTTATTTTTAAACCAAAAGCCCACTTTCTTAAACCTTCCTAAAAGCCCAAATTTCATGCTAAAGCCCATATGACAAATTCTTCTCATCATACCCTTAATTAAAATCAATCCCTAAGTTTCAAAAACTCATCATGAAGCCATTCCAAATTAAGCCCCATACAAATTCCCATCAAAATACCAAAATTTTCTTAAATCCATTTCCATGAAATCGACTTAACTTTTCCCAAGCCAAAGATGAGCCATGAAGCCATGCATGAGCCACATGGAAGTCATGAGAGCCTCTTTACATGTCACCATGCCATTTTGGGCAAAAGGAGGAGACTCTTTCCTTAATTCCTAAAGGTGATTAACCACTCCCATGATTCCCCTTCACCATGCTTATGCCTAATTGTGCTTGGATGGTGACTTGACCCTACTGATTATGTTGAGTCAAATCACTTTCTCTTCAGCCTAAATCAATGGGTGGTGCACCTAACCCAAAGGGATATGTTGACCAATTTGAGCCAAAATGAGCCATCTCCCATTCCATTCTAATCCAAGCCTTTTACACATGGCATTTGCCAATTGCCTACACTAAACCCCAGCCCTGACCCACCTGAACAAGATGGTGACCAATGCCCGGCCGGCCAGCCACTGTGTCGCCGGAAAACACCATGGCCGAGACCTCGGGAGGAGCCAAACTTTGGAATTCCACCTCGCCGAGCCGCCCCATGCCCAATGGCCACCATGGCTGTTCTTCCCATGCCCGCAGCAAGCTCGATCCCAACCCTCGGTCATCCCCGCGAGGCTCTCCACCACCTCTATTTAAACCCGACCCCCTCACGGCCATGGAGAACAGCTTGCACAAACCTTGCCGAAACTCGCCAAAATTGTTTCAAACCCTACTCCATACTTAGAGCAAGCTTGATCCCCGTTGTCAATTTGCCCTAATCCCCACCAACGAATCCAATTTCTCAACCGAAATTTCACCCAAAACCAGGACACTTTGCCACAGCGAGCCAATCCTCAAATCGACCGGTCCTACACCTTCACCGGACCAAGAGGAGAAGTTTCCCACTCGAAAGCCCCATCTCTAGAGCCACCCAGCTTGTTCCAGATCCTCCAAGCTGTGGATCGGCCGTGGTCACTTTCATAGCTAGGCAACTCACTGCACCAAGAGACTTCATTCGGAGCTTGCCGGGATCCAATCGAAGGCGACACAACCCTCGATCAAGCTACACTTCTCCGAGCAAAGGTATGAGCTAATTCTTCATCCCGAGCTTCCGGAGATTCTCCATTTCAAATGCTTTAATTTCAATGCATGATCACCGTATAAATGTGTTCGTCTCTTCAAGACGAATCCATAGAGCACAAGAACACGAAAATCCGTTAAGTATTGAGTGAGTTCTTAGGGTTTTAGTGTGGACGGCTCTCGGGTGAGGACGCTTGGGGATGATGAACGGATGCCGTTCATTTAATACATGCGCGGACGGATGGCCAGGATCGCGCCGGATCAGGACACGGAACGATACAGAGGGCCCCTGGAGAGCTGAGTAGGATGGCGGCGTCGAATCAGAGAGCGCCACGCGGCGTTTCAGAGCTGCCGAGGTTGACGCTGTGCCGCGTGGATAAATAGAAAATTAGGTTATTTTTCTATTTATTTAATTCCCTAAACTTCAAAAATCCATAACTTTGTGTAGAAAAATCAGAAAAATAAAATAAAAATACCCTCTCGCTCAGTGAATCGGAGGAGAATCATGTGGAAAAGAAATCATTTAATTTCATCAAGTATTTTATTTTTAATGATTTATTTACCCTCTCGCATTGTTTTAATTCTCCATGCATATAGGAAATTCACCATGGCATGAGACCATAGGGCTTTTGAAGCCTCTGAATTTGGGAACATTCCCCGAATTTTCCAAAGTCGAGGCCATCCCTACGAGAAGTTATTGATTTTTCAAATTCATGTTACCGTTTCGAGTATTTTAAATCTAATAATTAGCATGTTGTGAAATAAATTCTAGGAAAATTTGGTAATGTTTCTTATGACCAGAGGACCCTAGGAAAAATAGGTTTTGAACTAGTTCATTTAAAATAACCCTAATTGGCTTAAACATCCAAAATAGATCCCTAATTAATTAGAGTTAACCATACATCAAATTGACTTGAAATCAATTCTCCACTAACCTTTAGGATCAGAGGAACTCACAATAAAAATTTGAAGTCAATTGGACTTGGTTAACCCTACTAAATGGGTTGATTAAGCCATTTAGTCAATTTGAACTTTAAAAATTCATAACTTTCAAAATGCTTTTCAAAAATTCACCAAATTAGTTTTGGAGCCTCTCTGATATCAGGGGAATTTAAGAAAATTAAAATTTCAATTTTCTAAAAAAGTTGATTTTTTGGTATTATTTTAATATTTTAATAATTAAAAAATATTAAAAATCACAAAAATAATAAAATTCACCAAAATGTCACATTTTGAATTTTAATTACTTAGGAACAAACCCCATATTTTTCTTAAGTCTCTATAATGAGATATTAAATTTTAAAGCCCTAAGGTAATTTTAAAATTAAAAAAAATGTATTTTCAAGCATTTCCACTAAAATTATTCTAATAAATCAAAGAAAAATCAGAAAATTGTAAAAATTGATTCTCTGATTTTCTTGATATCAGAGAAATTTTTGAAAAATATAAAATTCATTTTTCAACCTTTATTTTATTTTTAAATTAATTAATACTCCAAAACTCAAAATAATAATAATAAAAATAATATAATTCAAAAAATCACGAAAATTGGTCCAAGTGGTCCTCTGGTCATTCAAAATGTCCCATAATTTTCTTAAGGACAGAAACTTTCCCTTGGTCATGTTATTAATTTTTCCTTGGAAATCCCTATTTTCTATTAAAAATAATTACATAAATAAATTAAATACAGAAAAATCACATTTTCTCCTCTCATGTCTTTATTGACATATGAGTGAAGTCAAATAAAAATTTCAAGTTCATTTAAGCTCAATTTAGTGAGTTATGAAATTATTAAGCTTGAAGGGCAAAGTGGTAATTAAATTTTAAACCCTTAATTAAAACTTTAGGTTTAATAAAATTAACAAGCAAAATATTTGATCTTAATCTGATTTGGATGATTGAAATTTAAATAATTAAAGGGTAGAAACCTACTAAACAATTTAAAAATAATTAAAATAAACCCTAATTAAATAATTGATCAAATTTGGAAGAATAATAAAGTTGAGATTATTAAAATATGGATATTAATATGAAGAGGTTTGTTCTTTAATTTAAGAATCCCTAAATTAATCATCTCAATAATATTTAATCTCCAATTAAAATGATAATTCAAATTTAAGTTTTAAAATGTTAAAGGACTTAATCATTAAAATTAAATTAAAAGTTAAATTATTAAACTCTTTTTAAATTTTTAATTAAATTAAAATTAAAAAATTAAATTAAATTAAAGATTAAATTAAATCAAACAAATTAAATTAAATTAAATTAAATTAAACAAATTAAATTAAATTAAATTAAATTCAATTCAATTAAAGCATATCAATTTAAGTTAAATTAAATTAAATTAAGTTAAATCAAAATAAAAAAAAATAAAATCAAGTTAAAATTAAAATTAATTTAAATTTAATTAAATTAAAATTAAAATTAAACCAAATTAAATTAAATTAAATTAAAATTAAATTGAATTAAAAACAACATCACCTAAGACATAAAGAATTCAAAAATAAATCTAAAACAACTTGAACACTATTCCAAACTTAAACCCATTAATTGAAATTAAATTAAATCACAAACCATTTGAACACCAATTTGCCCTTGAAAGCTTTGGTTGTCATAACTCCTAAACGGAGCGTTAAGTGAAGTGTTACTTCACCTATAGTGATATTCAAATGTCCTAGTTCATCGAGCAAGATAACAAAACTTGAACTCCCGGACGATTAATTCATTTGTATAATTAAATTCTCTTGGACTTAAAATAATCCTAGAAATATTGAAAAGATGTTTAAGATTCGTCTTAAGCATTTCCTCGATATGTCGGGATGTTTATAAGAACAACTGAACTTAATTGTTCTTTGATGAAGAAAATCGTCCTCAAATCAAAACACAAGAACCTAGACGTCATAGGAAATGACTAGCTATAGGATTAGGAGCTTGGTAGAAAACCATAACCTTTCCCTTAGCTTTACCTAGGAACTTGCTTAAATATTCTAAATTGTGTTTAAGTGCAGCTTGGGATGACGGGAAGACCCTCCAGGTACGCTTTTATTTTGTTGCAATTTACCTTATTGTAATTTATTTAATCGCATCGCACTTACTTTTCTTGCATGATAAACAACTGTTGCATGAAAACTCACACCTTTAGGATAGTCCCTTAAACTGAAACCAAAACTAAATTAAAAGTCATTGCAAGATAAAATTCACCGCCACAACATCCCAAAATATAAAACAACTCCAAATTTAATCACAAACAGAACAACAAAACTACAACTACAACTAAATTAAAACGTCTTGTTGGATGATCGGGAATACCTCGGATGATGTAACCTACGTGTTGCTAACGGGATTTCCCACGATCTAAATGAAAGTGTGGAACTCATTCAATTGAGTTTAGCAAATTCATCTGGACTAAGTGAATCCGATAAAAATAACGATGCCGGAAGGATGGAACCGTGGGATCTTAACCGGTGTTGTTATAATCAACTTTAAGATTTGTTTTAAATAAAACATAAAAAATACTTGGAAATTAAGAAATCTCTCTAAACCAAAACACTTCTCTCATCTCCTGATTTATGACTTCTATAACTAAACCTCTGCAACAACAAGGAGCTCAGAGCATGGTGGGCAGCATGGCCATCGTCATCAACAAAACCTGAGTCTACTTCAGAAAAACTTTCTTAGAATTAAATAACTAAATCATAGGATTTCGAGGTAGTTTGCCTAGTGCAACATAAATCCTCAATCTTTTGTTAGGCATTTGCATGATCATGTCATGTAAATTAAGCCCTAACCGGTCTTAGGACACCGAGGTGGTCGTCCGATACGACATTAACCCTCATATCTTCGAGGCTATTTGTATAATTTTATCGTACGAACATAAGCCCTAATTAATTAAAATTGGCAAGATTGAAATATTAAATGAATATTAGGACTTTCCAAAATTCAAGCCAAACAATAGGATAGTTGGGAAATTACCGAAGTTCACTTCGAATCTGTAATTTCTCCTACCTTTCTTCCTTTGAATTCCCAAAACAAAATGTTCCAAATTTGATCCATTCCCTATCGAAATTCCCAAAATTCAATCCTCGAAAACTTAAACTTCGAGATTCTCGAGAGCGTAACTACCGATTATTATCGAGAGTTTTCTTAGGTGATTCCCGTCACTTAAGATGTAATTAACTATAGTGGCTTGCCCTTATAGGGAATTTTAAGAGCCTGTGTAATATAAACCCCGTTTAATGCTTTCATATTAAGCAGGGAATTTGTCGGCTTATAAAATTGGTTCACAGACCAAACGAATGTCACAAATCTTCTAGTTTATTTAATCGAACCCCCACCATCAAGCAGTGTGTCTATCGTTAGGGATAGATACATGGTTTGTGGTGCGGTGCTCGTTTATATAAACTATTTGGAATGTGAGGTCGGTTTGATTTCATATCTTAAAATCTTCAAATTTAAAATTATTTTCAAAATCAAATACTACTTTTCAAATTATTTATTTAAATTAAATTAAAAATTCGCCGACAATTTCTGTTAGGCGACCCTTTTTTCAAAAATACAACATAACCTAAAAATATGCCGACATACTTCTGGCGACTCCGCTGGGGATGATTCCTCTCTCCATTTTAATCAGATAATTCTGCTTTCAAAAAAATCGGTAGTGTATCCATGTCTCTTATGGATCAAGCTACCCTTCTTTCCGTTGGAATACTATGTTCATTTCTACCTTGAACGAGTATAGCCAACATTCTCTCGGATTTAGGAGCCACTGTTTAGACACCCCTAAACAGAGAGGTTCCGAAATCCTTTTACCTCATTTCTGAGGTGGGGTGGACCCCCAATAAGTGTTAGTTTAGGAGTGATCCTTCGAGTCGAGAAATCTTGCATAAGACTTTCTTTTCCTTTCCAACTCGAATCGGATTCATTACCTTCTCTACACGTTCGAACATTCCGTTCTAAATAAACAAACCCTCTAATGAATGACTCTTTTAACAAATAACTCCTTCTTATAAATACATGAAAAAGAATGTGTTCGGACTCTTTTCGATTCCTTTCTTTTCGTCCCGATGAGAAGAAGCATAACTTGGGACCGACAATCGAATCTATCCTGCAAATGGAAGCCCCAAAGCTGATTTTCTCCTTCACCAATGGATCTGGACTTCGCTGTTTACAAGGATGAGCTGCCCGACAATGGGATCATCCGGTTTGGACAAGGATTCGAGAACACAAATGTCAATATCACCGACGTTACCCTTTTCACGCTGACAAACAAAGTATCTGAAACTGAGAAGCCGCTGATCGAGTTCAACCTTAGGTCAACTCAAGAGTTTCCTCCCCTGCAAAAGATTCCAACTGAGAGGAGTACTCGCCGTCCACGAAGGACCGTTGTTGCTACCCCCACCGGTCTAGTTGTCTCCGCACCTACCCCGGCTTATGCCAAATTAAAGGGGAAGGAAATCCGAACTATGGTGAACCCGTTACCGTGGAGGGTACGGACTCGCCTGTGAGACCTTCTGTTTTTGAAATCGGGTCCAGCTCGAGAATTCCATCACTAACACGGACCCAAAGAAGGAACAGAAGTAGGAAGATTGCCAGGAAG
This sequence comes from Papilionanthe hookeriana x Papilionanthe teres, assembly GCA_022702705.1. Taxonomy (NCBI): domain Eukaryota; kingdom Viridiplantae; phylum Streptophyta; class Magnoliopsida; order Asparagales; family Orchidaceae; genus Papilionanthe; species Papilionanthe hookeriana x Papilionanthe teres. The sequence continues at coordinate 54,257,088 of CM040438.1, read as the reverse complement.
GCCAGAGCTGCTGAAGTCACTTTCTTAGAAGAAATCCCTGAGTACACACCACTACATGAATACATACCATTGCCTGAAGATATACCTCTTTTGGAAGGAAGTAGATTCCATCCCCTTTCCGCTGCAGCTGACGAGGAAAATGTTTGCAGAATTGTTTCTACATTACCTCGACCAGCATACTACAGCGACAGCAGAAAGAAAAGGGCTAGGATCACACCATTTGCCCGACTACAGACTGTGATTGAGAAGTTAGCAAAGAAGGAAAAGTGCCCCGTATCGAAATTCGAGAAGGATAGGGCGGGTGCCGGCCAAATCCCGTCTTGGGCCGCGAGTGAACCCGTCATCGTTTCGGAAAAGTCAAATAAAAGGATGAAGGCTAGTCCGCCCGTCGTTGTTTCGTGGTTGCAGATTAGGGAGGATACCACCTTCCAAACATTTGGCCGACTGCACCATCCGGTCCTAGACCTTCCGCTGCTAGAAGGATGATATGGCGTCCCACTACCGGGAAATTAAGATCGAAACAACAGCTCGAGAAGGAAAGTCTCGTCAGAGACTTGAATCAAGAAAATGCTACCGCAGAGAAAGGGGACTCGTGAGAAGGGAACCCGACAGCTATCACACGACAACTGCGGATGCACAGAAAGGACCGCTAGAGGATGCTATGGAAAAGTTGAGGACTGATATTCGACGATTAGCAAAGGAAAGAGAAGAGAAATTCGGAGATGAGATCGATTCGTCGGAATTCATGGACGATGAGTATGCAGAAATTAACATGGTCGAAACACGAGCTTCGTCAGCTTCACAAGGTGCTCCCCGGCACCGCAGAAGAGAGGAGCCGGAAGTAATGAGGAGGCGGCTTCAAGAGAAAGATGATACAATCGCCCAAATGGCAAAGAGGATGGAAGAGATGGTTGTAGCCCTAGCCACTCTCCAGAGTCAAGTGCAACCCCAAAGAGAGACACCCCCGCAGGTCATTCACATTGTAGACGGAGGAAAGGAGATTACGTCCGTCAACGGGGATGATCGAGCTAAAGAAGGATGCGACACAAAGCATGATTCCGTAAAAGGATATCAAGAGCTTGGTGGAACAAGCAAGTGCGAGAAGCCTTAGCACGATCAAAGAGCGGGACATCCATTCGGACGGGTAGACCTTACCCCGAAGAATTCGACGCCGTCCAATACCCGAAAGGCTTCGTACCACCTCCGTTCAAGACCTTTGATGGAACCGGAACCCCCGACAAGCATGTTGCACACTTTCGCGCCGCTTGTTGCAATGTCGGCGGAAGTGATGCATTACTCTTCCGACAATTTGTCGGCGACTCGTCGTGGATCACCTTTGATTGGTATGCGAATTACCGAATGGTTCGGTGAAGACATTCTCGTAACTAGAAAACCTCTTCATCAAGCGATTTGCCGTAGCTCGACACCACATCACTATAGGTGATTTAGTGGTAGAGAAGCAGAAGCCGAACGAAACTTTGGTGGATTACATACTTCGATGGAGGAACCTAAGTATGAAGTGTGAACCACAACTACAAGAACAGCATGCAGTCAGCATCTTACTTAAGAGCATTCACGGCCCGATAGCACTTCTCCTCAAGGGATTTACTATTAAGACTTTTGAGAAATTGTTAAGTAAGGCCGGAAGCTTGCAAGAGGAGGCGAAGCAATTAAGTTTCTCCGACAAGACAGACAAACTGAAGCCCGTGAAAACTTTTGAAAAGAAGTCCGGGATCGTTGCAGCAGTCGACAAAGGCAAGCAACCGATACAAATATCGTCCGAACGGCCGCAAGCAACCTCAACGGAATTATCAACAACCTCGACCCAGCTATCGATCATCTCAACAAGTATGAACAACCGCCTCGTCCGCAACGTACATTAAGGGAGCTTCGAGCGAGGAGTATCCGTTTAAGAATGAGGCGAGTGCCGAAAATGTTCCGCGATCCGATGAAGACTCCGCATTTCCAATCGCCGGAGCCTAAGAGACCAGAAGAAGTCAACAAGAAAGGTGATCCCAACTTCTGCCCCTACCACCGGATGCTTGGGTACAAGATAGAAGATTGTATTACCTTCAAAAGTTGGCTCAACGACAATCTTCGGAAAGGGAACATAACAATCCCGAAGGAGTACATGAAGGAACCCCAGAAAGGAGGTTCCTTCAATGTTGTCTCGACTGATCTCATTGTTCCGATAGATCCCTATGCGACCGATGATGGGTGGACTACCGCTTGGACAAGGTCTTCGAAAAGATTTTGGATCACATCCAAACCGCTTCGGTGCGAGCCTCAATTCAGGGTTCGAAACCTGTTAAGTCAACACTATCACTTGCAATAGAAGAACCACCTCAACAAGAGACGATTGAAGAGAAGAAGAAAATTGATGAAGAAGAGAAGACTGAGGCTCCTAAGGCTAGACTAGGGGTTGCTTATCCTAGGATAGTTGTTTCCGATTCAGGGGAGAAATCCCTCGAACCTCCGACTCGTATGATTATCCGCTCACTCCGGTGGGATCTTATAATGATAATGGTTATGGCGTTGGCTACGTTTTGACTGTTTCTAACGATTACGTAACTAGCGACAATCCAGACATCGATTTCGATACCAATGACAATTCTCAAATCATACACAATCTCGACGATCGCAATAACGAAGAAGACATCCATCAAGGAGGCTACGAGAGTTCAACAAGAAATGAATCTATTTGCGAGTTTCAAGGAGCTCCACTCACAATAGAGTTAGAGCCTTCAGACTCCGAGGCTAATCCAGAAGAACCTGTCATCCCGATTCAGGAGGAAACATCAGCAAACTCAATACTAGATTCAGAAGAAATTACAGAGGTTAACTTAAGAAGTGGAAGAGTTTTACCTCCGAGAATGGGTCCAAAGGACAAAGGAAAGCAGGTGGTTGTTCAAGAAGACTCAACCCCGGCAGAAGAAATACCCATTCGAGAAGAAATCAAGATACATGGAAATAAAGTGGACTACAACGTGCTAGCCCATCTTAGGAAACTACCGGCCAAACTGAGCATCTACGACGCTCTCATCTTATCAAAGGAGATGAGAGAAGCTCTGATCAAGGCCTTACTTGATCCGGAAATTTACTTAGCTCAAATGGTCGGAGATTCCTTAGATGAGGTTTTCTCGTTAAAGGAACAGCGAGGTGTTACCTTCATGGACAATGACCTACTACTTGGGACAGCAGATCACTACCGACCGTTGTACATTTCGACTTACAATCGGGAAGTTTACACTCTCCACAGTATTGGTGGATCCAGGAGCATCAATCAATATAATGAGTCTTCGAACACTAGCATATTTGGAAATTGATGCTCGCGAGCTCGAAGCCGACAAAATGTTATTAAGAGGATTCAACCAGAAAGGAGAAAGAGCCCTCGGATCAATAACACTACTAATGAAGACCAGTGACTTAGCAAAGACGATCGCAAAATTTCACATAATTGATTCGAAACGTCGTTCAACGCTCTATCGGGCCGACCATGGATACATGAAAACGAGGATGGTACCATCATCTCTACATCGGTGCATCAAATACTACGATGGAGGGGAACAAGTGCATCAAAGGTGACTTACAACCATTCTCCGTACATGAAATTGGAATCCATGAAGATGCAGCTTATTGTGCACCTCCGAAGAAAACAATCTTCTCCAGAGATACCATAACGAATGAAGCAAAGAAAGTTCGGGACAACGAAGAACCTGAAGTTCTAGTCCAACAGTCACTCACCACTCCCTTACGCCGAGATGGTGAAGGTTTCTCCACAACTCACATCCAAGGTCGAGGCCGGGGACGAGGTCGTGGTAGAGACGTTAGGATAGTTGGACAGAGGAAACCAGCCATCAATGTTGATTGGGAAGATAGTTCTGAAGAAGAAAAAGAGATCAAGCAAGAAGCAGCGACAATAAGTCGGAAGAAGCCGCAATTCAAGATCTCTCTCGAAGATGAGAAGAACGAAGAATACAAATCGATATACGAGAAGATTAACCACTATGTACATACTATGACCCTAACCCCGATCTATTCTAATAAGATCGAGGGTATGGTGGTCAAAGAGGTACGTAGCGGCGGTGCAAAGCCAATCAAATTCTACCGTGGTGCTTCTTCCTCCAAAACTGAAAATAATGTACAATTTGAAGATGTCACTTCATCAGAATTAATGGAATTACCTTTTGAGTGGTACTCTCCCTGTGTTCAAAATTTAATTCAGCGTAGTATCTTACCTCGACAATGGACAAAAGGTCAATCACAACATTTTGAAAATTTATGGAATAACTCCGGTCGTCCACCCAATTCAAAGCATGGTCTCGGATTCGGCACGATAAGATCGACTGACGATACCGAAATTTGCTTGGTTGTCACTTGCGAGTCTAATGAAAACCGCATGGAAACTACAGAAGAATTTGAAGATTTACAAATTGGAGATGCTCCACCAGAGTTCAAAGAAGAGATTAAATCTACAATAGATGAGTTAACGGAAGTTAACTTTGGTACTAGCGAAGAGCCTAGACCTACATTTGTTAGGTCCTTACTCAATAAAGAAGACTCCGAAGAAATAATCAAGTTATTAATGGAATTTAAAGATCGTTTTGCTTGGAGCTACGATGAGATGCCGGAGTTTAGCTCCGGAGGCCACGACCATAAGCTAGGAGTGGATCCTACTTCTGTCCTAGTCAGACAAGGTCCCAGAAGAATGCGTCTAGAAATCGAACAACAAGTCATAGCTGAAGTTAAAAAAGTTAATAGACGACAAATTTGTCCGTGAAGAACAATACCCGACTTGGTTAGCCAATGTGGTGCCGATCGAAAGAAGAATGGTCGATCGTAATTTGTGTGGACTTCGGAGATTTAAACAAGGCATGTCCAAAGGATGAATTCCCTCTACCGATCCTGAATTAATGATCAACATTGCTTCGACACATGAAATATTCTCATTCATGGATGGATCTTCGGGATACAACCGGATAAAATTGGCTCCGGAAGATGAAAAGCTTACGACATTCGTAACGCCGATCGGAGTATATTGCTACACGTTGATGCCATTCGGACCGAAGAATGCAGGAGCAACATACCGTAGAGCGATGACAAGAATTTTTGATGATCTCATCCACAATTAAGTCGAATGCTACGTGGATGATGTGGTCATCAAAAGCAAAGTAAAGGACAACCACCGTATGATTTGAGAATTGTTTTCGAACGATTAAGACAATTTAACCTTAAGATGAATCCCTTAAAATGCGCCTTCGGCGTCACCTCCGGAAATTCTTAGGATTCGTTGTCCGACATCGTGGAATTGAAATCGACCCGGAAAAGATTAAAGCTATCCTAGAAATGCCGCCTCCCAAAACCTTAAAGCAACTACGATCTTTTCAAGGAAGCCGGCATATCTTCGACGCTTTATCTCAAACTTGTCGTGTAGGTGTCAGCCTTTCTCGGCATTAGTTAAAAAGGACGCCAAATTTATTTGGGAAGAGAAATGCCGAAGGCCTTCGAGGACATTAAGCAATATTTAATGACACCTCCTATCTTAGCAGCCCCAGGTCTCGGGTAGACCGTCGATACTTTATACCACGGCTTTAGACGACTCTTTCGGAGCCCCGTTAGCCTGTGTCAATGATGAGGGTAAAGAAAATGCTCTTTACTACCTAATCCCTCGTTTACTTCCGACGGAAATAAGGTATCCCGCAATTGAAAAGCATTGTTTGGCCCTGATCTTCGCCGCTCAAAAGCTCAGACACTACATGCTTTCTCATAAGGTCAACCTAATCTCGAAATTTAATCCATTACAATACTTGATGACTCGTCCAACGCTTTCCGGCAGACTTGCCAGATGGTCAATGATATTATTGCAATTCGATATAACTTTCGTGCCTCTTCGTGCCGTAAAGGGACAAGTCTTAGCAGACTTCCTCGCTGCACACCCTTTGCTGGCAGAATCTCCTCTCAATGACGATCTACCAGATGAACAAATAATGAGCTTAGAAGACCCCGATGATCGACATTGGGAATTATATTTCGACGGAGCATCTTCAAGCACACAAAGACGAAGAATCGCAAGTGATAGTGCCCGTGAAGGTGGATCGGACTAATCTTTATAACACCGGAGCGGGGATGTTAAGATACTCCTACCACTTGACGAGCCATGTACAAACAACGGCGAATACGAAGCCCTCATAACAGATCTGGAATTAGTTATTCAAATGGGGATAACGTACATCAACATCTACGGGGATTCACAGTTAATCATTCAACGGATCGACGGACAAGACAGGATTTTAAAACCAAGACTCGAGCAATACTTCCAGTATGCCATACAGTTGTTGGAACAAATTCCGAATGTGACAATCTACAAAATTCCCAGAAAAGAAAATGCTTTAGCAGATGCGTTAGCTTGCCTTGCAAAAGAATTTGACTGTTTGCAAGATGAATTAGTAGAAGTGTCAGTTCACGGACGTCAGGTCCTATCACAGCTCGACATAGACACAATACACAAATCGAAAAAGAAGAAGAATCAGCTGTAACAAGTGACGGAAAACACGGAAGATCGGCGACAGCACATTACATGACTACCCGCAAACAGAAAACTACCGGACGATAGGTCGCTAGCCCATCGATCAAGAAAAGAACTCGTCCTACGCATTAATAAACAACACGTTATACAAAAGGTCTTTCGATCAAATGTGGCTAAGGTGCCTAAGCGGGTCCGAGGCCAGTGAAATTGTTAAAGAGGTGCATTCGAGACTCTGTGGCACTCACCAGTCGGGTCCGAAGATGAAAATGAAAATTAAAAGACTAGGGTACTACTGGCCCTCGATGATGACCGACTGCATGAAAATCGCCAAGAGCTGTCATCAATGCCAAGTGCACGGAGTGGTTCTACACCAACCTCCAAATGTGCTACATCCGACAATTGTGTCGTGGCCATTTGAATGTTGGGGCACGGATATAGTGGGTCCAATAGAACCACCATCTTCAAAAGGACATCGCTTCATTACTTTTCCAAGTGGGCAGAGGCAGTTCCACTTAGAGAAGTTAAAGCACACCATGTGCTACAATTTTTCAAGAACCAAGTTGTCTACGGTTTCGGAGTGCCGCGCAGAATCATCTCAGATAATGGGTCAGCATTCAGAAGCACACAAATCAACAATTTTGTCAGGAAACACGGAATCGACTGGCGATATTCAACAATTTACTACCCAAGAGCAAACGGTCTGGCTGAGGCTTTTAATAAAACTCTCGTTCAAATCTTAAAGAAAACCTTGGATGATAATAAGTTAGAAGCCTTATGGGCCTACCAGACAACCTTCAGCACTCCTACTCAAGCTACACCTTACGCTCTGGTGTATGGGTCCGAGGCAGTGTTACCTTTAGAGGTTCAGCTTCCTTCACTCAGAATTGCAGTTGCAAACAAAATCACGACAGAAGAGAATGCCAAATTACGACTAGAGGAATTAGAAAGCCTAGAAGGGAAAAGACTTGCAGCGCAACAGAATTTAGAATTATACCAAGCTAAGATGGTTCAAGCCCATGACAAACTGGTCCGCCCAAGAACCTTCAAAGTTGGTGACTTAGTTCTCGTTCTCAAGAGACCTATTCTTGCACACCGCAAGATAGGAGGAAAATTTGAACCCACTTGGGAAGGGTCGTTTGTGGTTGAAGCAGTATACTTAGGAGGCTCCTACCAGCTAGTGAATTGCCAAGGAGAACGACATATGCTTCCGATCAACGGGCGATACTTGAAGAAGTATTACACTACCTAATGTTTCGAAGGAATGGATCTTTCATCCCTAGAAGCACGGGTGAAGTAATTACTTATGACTGGGTCCGAACCCAAAAATAATAAAAAATGTGCTAAAATAAATAAAATCATGATAATAAAGTTTTCCTTGTTTTCTTTTCCATATCAAAATCCCTTTCCTAATCTTATCCCACTTCATACCTGTTAAATTTAAAAATATAAGAGTAATAAAAAAACTGTCTTTAATAAACATTTTCTTAATGTTCTTGTTCTTAGTACATCCCATGATCCTTTTCCTTGTCTTTTCGCAGGGAAATGTCGAACGGGCGGTTGGTCCTGAACTTTAGAAATGGCGTAAGCCTTGCACTCGACAAAGAGAGGGTGAAAGATGGAGCGATAATAGAGATTGACTCGTACTTCGCACCGGCAGGCCCGCAATACGAGGAAAGTGACCGGGTCCCGCTGATCGAGAGGAACTCGCCCGACGGACAGCTGATGAATGTGGGTGGCCCAAGCCACCAATCCAGCAGTAAGAAAATGAAAACAAACACTGAAGAAGACAAGAGAATCAAGTCTGTAGCGCTACAGCAGAAGGCAGGCTTGTCAGCGCCGCGTCCACAGAAACTTAGGAAGTACGAAGAGCTACTCTCACAGCAACCCAGCGAAGAGATAAGAATCGCCGTATCCGCAAAATGTTAACTAAACTAGCAGCGGATCAGCACGACGAGGCAGTTGCTACTGTCAGTGCATACACTTCAAGGACACCGGTCCACTGTGTACTCGAAGAAAGGAGGCCGCCTCTAGGATAACGGAAGAAACCGAGGAAATCTCGAGAAGATCGAAGAAAGAAGGCTACCACGCCACCGGATAAAGCCACCGCAATGCATAACTCGTTGCAAAGCAACCCCGGAGGATGTCCCGACGGACACCATCCCCGAGGAGCCGAGGTATGCAGGAGAACGTGAAGGGATTGAGCCGTATATCCCACAATACGTCACTGTGTCCCGCCATTTGCAAATTATTCCGAATACGAGCCGGAAAGAATGCGGAATGTCGAAAAGAAAACTTTTGAATACTTCGAGAGAATCGCAGGCGGGAGAATCAATATACTAGAAGGCCTCGAGCTACATACGTACGTGTTCTCGAATACGAACAACAACAAATCGTGGACTCGCATCCGGGATTTGAAAAGAATGGGCCGAGCGGGACGCCTAAGAGAAAACACTTACTCGAACCCTGGAGATGGATGCCGTGGAAAGGAAGAATTACAATACAATGTGGATGTCGCTACAACTTCGCAGAAGACGAAAGGGAAACCCACCGGAATACTTCATCATGGCCGTGTGGATCCAATGCCATAAGTCATCAAAAGAATGGTAAAAAGATTGATAACATGGAGGGTACCGCCAGCAGATTGCATACCCAACGACTTGCATCATTAACATTTACAAGAAGGGTGACCGCATACCCCAGCACATAGATCACCACGACTTCGTCGGACCTTTCTGCACGGTTTCTTTTCGAACGAGTGTAATATCATGTTAGGAACCGACCTCCGGATAGCGAGCCCGAGTGAGTTCCGAGGGCCGCAAAGATACCATTACCGGTAGGTTCCATCATGATACCGAAGGGCAACGGAGCGTATGTCGCTAAACATTGCATACCAGGAGTACCAAGTGAAGCGGATCTCAGCTACTTTCGTAAGGATGGACGACGAGAAGACACCTTACCACTTCCGACCGTGACCCGGAGCTAGAAAGCCTCCGCCTACGAGCCTGTGAGTTACATGGAAAATATCACACCTCCAACGTACATCCATACAGCATCCTTGCCAAGGATGGCTTGGAAGGTGATGTTATTGACCACGTACCTCACTATTCAGACATGGATTTTTGACAGATACCTTTTTTGATGGATCGACAAAGATCATACGTAGTCCGTTTTGAGTCTACATGGATTGTATGAGATGTATTCCAGATCGAGTTGTATGATGTATCTTCAACATGATTGGAATAAAAGTGACCATGTCACATTTTTGGCCTTCACCTCTTTTGTGCAAGTTGACTGAGAAACGCCATTAAAGTTAAATGAACTTCGAACAAAGAACAGAAAAGAAATAATAATAAAAAAAAAGAATAAAAGAAAACTTTCCTTAAACATTTAAAAATGATGAACACCAATTTCACATGAACATTAAATGAATGATAAAATAAATTTGAATCGTTAAAGGACAAACAAAATGAGCACAAATTCTCAATCAAATTCAAATTCAATCTTTCCAAATCTCAAATCAAATCTCAATCAAATTTCAAATTCAATCTTTCCAAATCTAAAATCAAATCTCAATCAAATTCAAATTCAATCTTGCCAAATCTCAAATCAAATCTCAATCAAATTTCAAATTCAATCTTTCCAAATCTCAAATCAAATCTCAATCAAATTCAAATTCAATCTTTCCAGATCTCAAATCAAATCTCAATCAATTTCAAACTCAACCTTCCAAATCTGAAATCCAATCCGTTCTACTCTTTCCCTTGTTTGGGATGGAAGCGGTCGATTTTATTGACACGGATCGAATCTGATGGCGAGGGATTGTATCGAATCCAAACCAGTGACTTCCGATCAACTCTTTTGAACGGGATATGTAACATCTACATATTCCCGCCTAATCTATTTCCTTCCATGAAAGTCTTTTACAACTTTCATGAAATTCTCGAAATACCAAAATTCCACACTTTTCAAATCAACGCTGCAAATCTTTGCAAAATCAGTTACACATCAAAATTCAAACTTTTTGGGTTGAGGATTTTACATCCGAGATTGCATTACTTTAGGATTCTTTCCCTATAGCAATGAAATACATCAAATTCAAACTTTTGGGTTGAGGATTTTACATCCGAGACTGCATTGCTTTAGGATTCTTTCCCTATTGCAATGAAATACATCAAATTTAAATTCTTGGGGTTGAGGATTTTACATCCGAGATCGCATTGCTTTAGGATTCTTTCCCTATCGCATTGAAATACATCAAATTCAAACTTTTGGGGTTGAGGATTTTACATCCGAGACTGCATCGCTTTAGGATTCTTTCCCTATCGCAATGAAATACATCAAATTCAAACTTTTGGGGTTGAGGATTTTACATCTGAGACTGCATTACTTTAGGATTCCTTCCCTATCGCAATGAAATACATCAAAATCAAATTCTTGGGTCGAGGATTTTACATCCGAGACTGCATTGCTTTAGGATCCTTTCCCTATCGCAATGAAATACATCAAATTCAAACTTTTGGGGTCGAGGATTTTACATCCGAGACCGCATCGCTTTAGGATCCTTTCCCTATCGCAATGAAATACATCAAATTCAAACTTTTGGGGTTGAGGATTTTACATCCGAGACCGCATCGCTTTAGGATCCTTTCCCTATCGCAATGAAATACATCAAATTCAAACTTTTGGGGTCGAGGATTTTACATCCGAGATCGCATTTCTTTAGGATTCTTTCTCTATCGCAATGAAATACATCAACATCAAATTTAAATTTCTTGGGGTTGAGGATTTTACATCCGAGACTGCATTGCTTTAGGATCCTTTCCCTATCGCAATGAAATACATCAAAATCAAACTCTTGAGGTTAAGGATTTTACATCCAATACCACATTGCTCTGAGATCTCTCCTCATTGTAATGATTCAATCCAATCAATTCAATTTTCTTTTGAGGTTGAAGATGTTACATCTAAAACCATAAAATTTCAATTTTCATTTCAAGTTCGAATCCCTTCAAATTAATTTTGACAAAACATCAATTTAAATTAAAACTCAAACTAAAATCTAAGCTCACACATCAAAACTTAAATTGAAACAAAATAAAATATAAATTAAATTCCCCCAGGTCATGTGATTTGGGATTCACCTCCTTTTCCTTTCCCCAGCGAGAGTTTAGGAATCTCCAGTCTCAGAGATATACTTGACACTCCCAAATGGAAACTCTTCTACTTCGTCCTAAGTTTGTCACTTGGACTTTTGTGTTGGTTTTGTTGATCGCTTCGCTCAATACCAATACGCGCGGTGTGCTCCGTCAGCTCACCAAACCTATCGGAGTCCATTTGTCGACCTCATTTTTGATGAGGTCTTCTCTTCTTCTCTTTAGTACTTAGAATCTAGCCTTAGGCTTTTCCTTTGACTATCTTAGAGGACTAGAATTGGGACCCACCACTTAGAAACTCAAACCACTTCTTAACTCCCTGCAAACTCCACAAACTTGATTGTAGACCCCTAATCACCTAGAGGGTTGAAATCAAATGTGGAAGTTTAAAGGATGGGTTCCTATAGGACTCTTTGGCCTTAGGACTGCCCTGGGTGGCCTGGTCTGGTGAAGGGCTGACTTACACACACACTACACCTATACAATACACTTTCACACACCTCCTAAAACCACACCCATACCCAACTTGACCTCCTGACTCATAAAGGTGATCCACATGGATGGTCCTTAACCCCTAAGCCCTTGGCTAAGAGGGTTAGGAACAACATAGTGGATGCCTCAAATGAGCCCCCTCATGGCTCATGTGGGCTTGATATGGCTTCAAGGCTCAACCAAAATGATTTCATTCCACTTATATTCACCCAATCTTCAATTTTCCAAATTTTCAATTTTTAACCCCCGAGACCCTACACCCGCCTAGCCTACCCAAAACCCTTGAAATCACCCAAATTTTTCAAAAATCCCAAATCACCCAAAATTCCTCAAAATCAATCCCAAACATTCCACATCACTCAAATTGATCACTCATAGCCAAAAATACCAAAAATTCCAAAAATACCTCCCAATACCCTCCAAATACCCAAAATACCCCTCTTGATCCAAAAATCCAAAAATTCAGAAAATTCCCAGAAAATTCCAGAAAATCCCAAATATTCCCAATTTCATTTTGTTCACCTACACCATGGGACAGTTTTGTCAATTTACTCTACTTTTGTCAAAACCCCCAATTTGACCCATTTTAACCCAAAGTGAACACAATGTCAAGCCAAACCTACCCAATTGACCCAAATTCTGGTCCAATTCAATTCTAAACTTCAATTCAACATTCCCAACACCAATATAGACCAAATCCAAGTCCAATTTGATTGAAATTTGGATCCAATTTCACTTTTGGCCTTAAAGCCCAATTGGGACCCATGACCCAAACCTAACCCAAACTCACCCAATTCAACTCCAATTAACCCCAAATCTTTTCCAAACCTCCCTTAACATCCTTTCAAACAAAACCTTAACATGATTTGCCCAAAATTTAGACCCAAACCCCACTCAAATTCAACCCAAAACCAAAAGGCCCAATTTTGACCTAAACCCAAACCTAACCCAAATAAGCACAAACCCCAAAATCAAAACCCAACCAAAGCCAAGACCTCTTTGAAACACTCCCATAAACATTTCCCAACATTTATTTTACATCAATTTCAACCCTAGCCCAACATTGGCCCAAGTTAGCCCAATTTGACCTATATTGGCCCATTCACCAAAGAAGCCCAAATCCAACTCAATTCAAACCCAAATCACTCCAATTTGCTTCAAGTCACTCATGACACATCCATGAACTGAACCAAAAATTTGTTTGGCCCAATCCTTCACAAAATTCTCATCCATAAATTTATTTTTAAACCAAAAGCCCACTTTCTTAAACCTTCCTAAAAGCCCAAATTTCATGCTAAAGCCCATATGACAAATTCTTCTCATCATACCCTTAATTAAAATCAATCCCTAAGATTCAAAAACTCATCATGAAGCCATTCCAAATTAAGCCCCATACAAATTCCCATCAAAATACCAAAATTTTCTTAAATCCATTTCCATGAAATTGACTTAACTTTTCCCAAGCCAAAGATGAGCCATGAAGCCATGCATGAGCCACATGGAAGCCATGAGAGCCTCTTTACATGTCACCATGCCATTTTGGGCAAAAGGAGGAGACTCTTTCCTTAATTCCTAAAGGAGATTAACCACTCCCATGATTCCCCTTAACCATGCTTATGCCTAATCGTGCTTGGATGGTGACTTGACCCTACTGATTATGCTGAGCCAAATCACTTTCTCTTCAGCCTAAATCAAGTTTTGGGTGGTGCACCTAGTCCAAAGGGATGGGTTGACCAATTTGAGCCAAAATGAGCCCTCTCCCATTCCATTCTAATCCAAGCCTTTTACACATGGCATTTGCCAATTGCCTACACTAAACCCTGCACCCGACCCACTCGAACAAGATGGTGACCAATGCCCGGCCGGCCAGCCACCGTGTCGCCGGAAAACACCATGGCCGAGACCTCGAGAGGAGCCAAACTTTGGAATTCCACCTCGTCGAGCCGCCCCATGCCCAATGGCGACCATGGCTGTTCTTCCCATGCCCGCAGCAGCTCGATCCCAACCCTCGGCCATCCCCGCGAGGCTCTCCACCACCTCTATTTAAACCCGACCCCCTCACGGCCATGGAGAACAGTTGCACAAACCTTCGCCGAAACTCGCCAAAATTATTCCAAACCCTACTCCATACTTAGAGCAGCTTGATCCCCGATGTCAATTTGCCCTAATCCCCACCAACGGAATCCAATTTCTCAACCGAAATTTCACCCAAAACCAGGACACTTTGCAACAGTGAGCCAATCCTCAAATTGACCGGTCCTACACCTTCACCGGACCAAGAGGAGAAGTTTCCCACTCGAAAGCCCCATCTCCGAAGCCACCCGATTGTTCCAGCCTCCAAGCTTTGTGATCGGCTGTGGTCACTTTCATAGCTAGGCAATTCACCAGACCAGGAGACTTCATCTGGAGCTTGTCGGGATCCAATCGAAGGTGACACAACCCTCAGATTGAAGCCACACTTCTCTGAGCAAAGGTATGAGCTAATTCTTCATCCCGAGCTTCTGGAGATTCTCCATTTCAAATGCTTTAATTTCAATGCATGATCACCGTATAGATGTGTTCGTCTCTTCAAGATGAATCCATAGAAGCACAAGAACACGAAAATCCGTTAAGTATTGAGTGAGTTCTTAGTGGTTTTCGTGTGGACGCGCTCTCGGGTGAGGAAGCTTGGGGATGATGAACGGATGCCGTTCATTTAATACACGCGCGGACGGACGGCCAGGATCGCGCCGGATCAGGAGACGGAACGATACAGCGGGCCCCTGGAGCACTGAGTCGGATGGCGGTGTCGAATCAGAGAGCGCCACGAGGCTTTTCGGAGCTGCCGAGGTTGACGCGGCGCCGCGTGGATAAATAGAAAATTAGGTTATTTTTCTATTTATTTAATTCCCTAAACTTCAAAAATCCATAACTTTGTGTAGAAAAATCAGAAAAATAAAATAAAAATACCCTCTTGCTCAGTGAATAGAGGAGAATCATGTGGAAAAGAAATCATTTAATTTCATCAAGTATTTTATTTTTAATGATTTATTTACTCTCTGCATTGTTTTAATTCTCCATGCATATAGGAAATTCACCATGGCATGAGACCATAGGGCTTTTGAAGCCTCCGAATTTGGGAACATTCCCCGAATTTTCCAAAGTCGAGGCCATCCCTATGAGAAGTTATTGATTTTTCAAATTCATGTTACTGTTCTGAGTATTTTAAATCTAATAATTAGCATGTTGTGAAATAAATTCTAGGAAAATTTTGTGATGTTTCTTATGACTAGAGGACCCTAGGAAAAATAGGTTTTGAACTAGTTCATTTAAAATAACCCTAATTGGCTTAAACACCCAAAATAGATCCCTAATTAATTAGAGTTAACCATACATCAAATTGACTTGAAATCAATTCTCCACTGACCTTTAGGATCAGTGGAACTCACAATAAAAATTTGAAGTCAATTTGACTTGGTTAACCCTAATAAATGGGTTGATTAAGCCATTTAGTCAATTTGAACTTTAAAAATTCATAACTTTCAAAATGCTTTTCAAAAATTCACCAAATTAGTTTTGGAGCCTCTCTGATATCAGGGGAATTTAAGAAAATTAAAATTTCAATTTTCTAAAAAAGTTGATTTTTTGGTATTATTTTAATATTTTATTAATTAAAAAATATTAAAAATCACAAAAATAATAAAATTCACCAAAATGTCACATTTTGAATTTTAATCACTTAGGAACAAACCCCATATTTTTCTTAAGTATCTATAATGAGATATTAAATTTTAAAGCCCTAAGGTAATTTTAAAATTAAAAAAAATGTATTTTCTAGCATTTCCACTAAAATAATTCTAATAAATCAAAGGAAAATCAGAAATATGTAAAAATTGATTCTCTGATTTTCTTGATATCAGTGAAATTTTTGAAAAATATAAAATTCATTTTTAAACCTTTATTTTATTTTTAAATTAATTAATACTCCAAAACTCAAAATAATCATAACAAAAATAATATAATTCAAAAAATCACCAAAATTGGTCCAAGTGGTCCTCTGGTCATTAGGAATGTCCAATAATTTTCTTAAGGACAGAAACTTTCCCTTGGTTAAGTTATTAAGTTTTCCTTGGAAATCCCTATTTTCTATCAAAAATAATTACATAAATAAATTAAATACAAAAAAATCACATTTTCTCCTCTCATGTCTTTATTGACATATGAGTGAAGTCACATAAAAATTTCAAGTTCATTTAAGCTCAATTTAGTGAGTTATGAAATTATTAAGCTTGAAGAGCAAAGTGGTAATTAAATTTTAAACCCTTAATTAAAACTTTAGGTTTAATAAAATTAACAAGTAAAATATTTGATCTTAATCTGATTTGGATGATTGAAATTTAAATAATTAAAGGGTAGAAACCTACTAAACAATTTAAAAATAATTAAAATAAACCCTAATTAAATAATTGATCAAATTTGGAAGAATAATAAAGTTGAGATTATTAAAATGGGGATATTAATAGAAAGAGGTTTGTTCTTTAATTTAAGAATCCCTAAATTAATCATCTCAATAATATTTAATCTCCAATTAAAATGATAATTCAAATTTAAGTTTTAAAATGTTAAAGGACTTAATCATTAAAATTAAATTAAAAGTTAAATTATTAAACTCTTTTTAAATTTTCAATTAAATTAAAATTAAAAAATAAAATTAAATTAAAGATTAAATTAAATCAAACAAATTAAATTAAATTAAATTAAATTAAATTAAATTAAATTAAATTAAATTAAATTAAATTAAATTAAATTAAATTAAAGCATATCAAATTAAGTTAAATTAAATTAAATTAAATTAAATCAAAATAAAAAAAATAAAAAATAAAATCAAGTTAAAATTAAAATTAATTTAAATTTAATTAAATTAAAATTAAAATTAAACCAAATTAAATTAAATTAAATTAAAATTAAATTGAATTAAAAACAACATCACCTAAGACATAAAGAATTCAAAAATAAATCTAAAACAACTTGAACACTATTCCAAACTTAAACCCATTAATTGAAATTAAATTAAATCACAAACTATTTGAACACCAATTTGCCCTTGAAAGCTTTGGTTGTCATAACTCCTAAACGGAGCGTTAAGTGAAGTGTTAATTCACTTATAGGATATTCAAATGTCCTAGTTCACTGAGCAAGATAACAAAACTTGAACTCCCGGACGATTAATTCATTTGTATAATTAAATTCTCTTGGACTTAAAATAATCCTAGAAATATTGAAAATATGTTTAAGATTCGTCTTAAGCACTTCCTCGATATGACGGGATGTTTAAAAGAACAACTGAACTTAATTGTTCTTTGATGAAGAAAATCATCCTCAAATCAAAACACAAGAACCTAGACGTCATAGGAAATGACTAGCTATAGGATTAGGAATTTGGTAGAAAATCATAACCTTTCCCTTAGCTTTACCTAGGAACTTGCTTAAATATTCTAAATTGTGTTTAAGTGCAGCTTGGGATGACGGGAAGACCCTCCGAGTACGCTTTTATTTTGTTGCAATTTACCTTATTGCAATTTATTTAATCGCATCGCACTTACTTTTCTTGCATGATAAACAATCGTTGCATGAAAACCCACACCTTTAGGATAGTCCCTAAAACTGAAACCAAAACTAAATTAAAAGTCATTGCAAGATAAAATTCACCGCCACAACATCCCAAAATATAAAACAACTCAAAATTTAATCACAAACAGAATAACAAAACTAAAACTACAACTACAACTAAATTAAAACGTCTTGTTGGATGATCGGGAATACCTCGGATGATGTAACCTACGTGTTGCTAACGAGATTTCCCACGATTTAAATGAAAGTGTGGAACTCATTCAGTTGAGTTTAGCAAATTCATCTGGACTAAGTGAATCCGATAAAAATAACGATGCCGGAAGGATGGAACCGTGGGATCTTAACCGGTGTTGTTATAATCAACTTTAAGATTTGTTTTAAATAAAACATAAAAAATACTTAGAAATTAAGAAATCTCTCTAAACCAAAACACTTATCTCATCTCCTGATTTATGACTTCTATAACTAAACCTCTGCACCAACAAGGAGCTCGGAGCATGGTGGGCAGCACGGCCATCGTCATCAACAAAACCTGAGTCTACTTCAGAAAAACTTTCTTAGAATTAAATAACTAAACCATAGGATTTCGAGGTAGTTTGCCTAGTGCAACATAAATCCTCAATCTTTTGTTAGGCATTTGCATGATCATGTCATGTAAATTAAGCCCTAACCGGTCTTAGGACTCCGAGGTGGTCGTCCGATACGACATTAACCCTCATATCTTCGAGGCTATTTGTATGATTTTATCGTACGAACATAAGCCCTAATTAATTAAAATTGGCAAGATTGAAATATTAAATGAATATTAGGACTTTCCTAAATTCAAGCCAAACAATAGGATAGTTGGGAAATTACCGAAGTTCACTTCGAATCTGTAATTTCTCCTACCTTTCTTCCTTTGAATTCTCAAAACAAAATGTTCCAAATTTGATCCATTGCCTATTGAAATTCCCAAAATTCAATCCCTTGAAAACTTAAACTTTGAGATTCTTGAGAGCAGAACTACTGATTATTATCGAGAGTTTTCTTAGGTGATTCTCGTCACTTAAGATGTAATTAACTATAGGGGCTTGCCCGTATAGGAATTTTAAGAACCTGGTAATATAAACCCTGTTTAATGCTTTCATATTAAGCAGGGGAATTTGTCGGCTTATAAAATTGGTTCACAGACCAAACAGATGTCACAAATCTTCTAGTTTATTTAATCAAACCCCCACCATCAAGCAGTGTGTCTATCCTTAGGGATAGATACACGGTTTGTGGTGTGGTGCTCGTTTATATAAACTATTTGGGATGAGAGTTCGGTTTGATTTCATATCTTAAAATCTTCAAATTTAAAATTATTTTCAAAATCAAATACTACTTTTCAAATTATTTATTTAAATTAAATTAAAAATTCGCCGACAATTTCTGTTAGGCGACCCCTTTTTCAAAAATACAACATAACCTAAAAATATGCCGACATGCTTGAATGCCTTTGAGTTATTAAAGAAAAAACTAATCACAACACCTATAATAGTTTCACCTGACTGGGAGAAACCATTCGAAATAATGCGTGATGCTAGTGATTATATTATTGAAGCTGTTCTTGGACAAAGATATGATAAGATTTTTAAGGTTATATACTACACTAGTAGAACTCTTAACGATATTCAAATTATTTATACGGTTACTGAAAAAGAGTTACTGGCTATTGTGTATGCTTTTGACAAATTTAGATCTTATTTAATTGGGACTAAATGTATTGTGCATACTGATCACTCTGCTATTAAATATTTGATGCAAAAGAAGGATACCAAACCAAGATTAATCAGATGGATACTTTTGATGCAAGAATTTGATTTTGTGGTAATTGATAGAAAGGGAAATGACAATCAAATTACTGATCATTTGTCGATATTAGAATATCATGAAATATCTGACACCGACAATAAAATTACAGACAGTTTCTCTGATGAACAACTTTATAATATTAATGAGTGGAAAATACCTTGGTATGCTGATATAGTTAATTATTTAGTAAGTGATATTTTACCACTTATGTTAACACTACAACAACAGAAAAAATTCATTCATGATGCAAAAGCATATTTTTGGGATGAACCATATTTATATAAGTAATGTAATGATTTTTTTATTAGGAGATGTGTGCCTTATGAAGAAACTGAGCTGATTATTCAAAAATGCCATGATTCTGAATTTGGAGGACATTTTGGGACTGACAAAACTAAACATAAAATTTTGCAAGCTAGATTTTATTAGCCTACTCACTTTAGAGTTGTTTACAGATATATCAAAACTTGTGATAAATGCCAACGAGTAAGTAATATATCCGTAATAAATGAAATGCCTCTGAATTTCATGTTAGAAGTTGAGATTTTTTATGTTTAGGGATTAGATTTCATGGGACCATTTATTCCTTTATTTGAAAACTTATATATTTTAATTGCAGTTGATTATGTATCAAAATGGATTGAAGCGCAAGCTTTACCTCGTTGTGATGCTAAAAGTGTTTCAAAAATTTTAATGAAAAACATTTTCACAAGATACAGAATGCCGAGAGTGATTATCACTGATGGAGGATCCCATTTTAGGAATAAACATTTTCAGAGATTGGCAGAAAAATTTAACATTATTCATAGAATCTATACTGCTTACCATCCTCAGACTAGTGGGTTAGCTGAAGTTTCTAATTGAGAGATTAAATGAATTCTAGAAAAGACTGTAAATCCTAGTATATTAGATTAGTCTACGAGACTGGATACTGCATTATAGGCATACAAGAATGCTTAAAAAGTTCCTATTGGAATGATTCCATGCAGACTCTTTTTTGGAAAGACTTGTCACTTACCAGTAGAATTGGAGCATAAAGCATATTGGGCGATTAAAGAATTCAATTATAATTTGAAAAATGCTGGTGAGAAAAGATTGTTACAAATGAAAGAATTGGAAGAATTAAGAAATGAATCTTATTATAACGACAGAATTTATAAGGAAAAACTGAAGTTAAGGCATGATCAGAAGATTAACCAGAAGAAATTTGAACCAGGATAAGAAGTTTTGCTTTACAATACAAGGCTGAAGTTATTTCCCAGGAAATTGAAGTCTCGTTGGTTAGGACACTTTAATGTGACTCAAGTTTATATTTACGGAGCTGTTGGAATTGAAGATCCAAAGACTGGGAACAGATTTAAAGTAAATGGACATAGATTAAAACCATATTTTGAGGGTAAAAGACCAAACTTTAAAGAGGTTTTAATGCTTAGTCAACCTGAATAACACCTGAATAGGTCGGGCTGACGACGTTAAACCAAGCGCTTTATGGGAGGCAACCCATAGTTATCTTTATTTGTTGTGTATTTGTTTGAATTTATTATTAGTTTGTGGTAGTATTGAATTCTACTGCTCATATTTACCCTTTGATCATCATGGAATTTGGATCCATAGAGAAAATTTGGAACGTATTTAGACCACGGCGTTTTTATGAAAAATTTTACCTTGGGCACCAACGGCACGCTCGACACCGCCGATGGCGGGTTTTTCCCAAGGGCCCTGATAATTAATTGTACAAATCTCGCTGACGGAGCCACCAAGGCCACCGACGGCGAGATCGGCGAGTGAACAGTTTCTAGAGTTGAAATGATAGTTTTTTGCGGATTTAGGCAAAATTTTTTCCCTATAAACTTCCAGTGACGGTTTCTAAAATCTACATTTCCCAAAAACAATTGGAAACTCCTTTGAATTCTTCCCTAATGGTTCCAATTCCATAGATTACCCAAGATTTTGAGAGTTTAACCGGAGAAAGTTTGTCAGTACCGAGGCACAATGAATCTTCAACATGGTGTTGTCAAAGAGGAGGCTAATCAAAGAAAGAGATTTTGTGAGTTGAGGATTAAGCAATCCTTCGACAGCGATTGAAGAAATGATCATGCGGCGACAATGGGAAGTATTTTGCTACACTACTGCCATAGTAGTCGTTCCTGTGGTAAAGGAGTTTTACGCCAATTTGCATGGAATCAACCAAGGAAGCGTCTATGTGCGAGGTAGGTGGATAACTTTTAACTCTGGAAGAATTAATGAATTGTATATTGTTGACCTCATTTTTGATGAGGTCTTCTCTTTCCTCTTTAGTACTTAGGATCTAGCCTTAGGCTTTTCCTTTGACTATCTTAGAGGACTAGAAGTGGAACCCACCACTTAGAAATTCAAACCACTTCTAAACTCCCTGCAAACTCCACAAACTCGATTGTAAACCCCTAATCACCTAGAGGGTTGAAATCAAGTGTGGAAGTTTGAAGGATGAGTTCCTATAGTACTCTTTGGCCTTAGGACCGCTCCAGGTGGCCTCGGTTTGGTGAAGGGCCGACTTACACACACACTACACTCATACACTATACTTTTGATACACCTCCTAAAACCACACCTATACCCAACTTGACTCCTTGACTCATGTAGGTGATTCACATGGATGGTCCTTAACCCCTACGCCCTTAGCTAAGAGGGTTAGGAACAACATAGTGAAGCCTCAAATGAGTCCCTTCATGGCTCATGTGGGCTTGATATGGCTTCATGGCTCAACCAAAATGATTTCATTTCACTTACATTTACCCAATCTTCAATTTTCTAAATTTTCAATTTTCTAAATTTTCAATTTTCTAAATTTTCAATTTTCTAAATTTTCAATTTTCTAAATTTTCAATTTTCTAAATTTTCAATTTTTGACCCCCGGGACCCTACACCCGCCTAGCCTACCCAAAACCCTTGAAATTACCCAAATTTTTCAAAAAAATCTCCAAATACCCAAAATTCCTCAAGACCAATACCAAACATTCCCACATTACTCAAATTGATCATCCATAGCCAAAAATACCAAAAATTCTAAAAATACCTCCCAATACCCTCCAAATACCCAAAATGCCCCTCTTGACCCAAAAATCCAAAAATTCAGAAAATTCCCAGAAAATTTTAGAAAATCCCAAATATTCCCAATTTCATTTTATCCAACTACACCATGGGCCAATTTTGTCAATCTACCCCACTTTTGTTAAAATCCCCAATTTAACCCATTTTAACCCAAAATGAACCCAATGTCAAACCAAACCTACCCAATTGACCCAAATTCTGGTCCAATTCAATTCTAACTTCAATTCAACATCCCCAACACCAATATAGACCAAATCCAAGCCCAATTTGATTGGCATTTGAATCCAATTTCACTTTTGACCTTAAAGCCCAATTTGGACCCATGACCCAAACTTAGCCCAAAGTAACCCAACTCAACTCCAATTAACCCCAAACCTTTTCTAAACCTTCCCTAACATCCCCACAAACAAAACACTAACATAGATTGCCCAAAATTTGGACCCAAACCTCACTCAAATTCAACCCAAAACCAAAAAGCCCAATTTTGACCTAAACCCAAACCTAATCCAAATAAGCCCAAACCCCAAAATCAAAACCCAACCAAAGTCAAAACCTCTTTGAAACACTCCCATAAAAATTTCCCAACAATAATTTTACATCAATTTCAACCCTAGCCCAACATTGGCCCAAGTTATCCCAATTTGACCTACATTGGCCCATTTACCAAAGAGGCCCAAATCCAACCCAATTCAAACCCAAATCACTCCAAACTCATTTCAAATCACTCATGACATATCCCTAAACCAAACCCAACAATTATTTAGCCCAAACTTCTACAAAATTCCCATCCATGAATTCATTCTTAAACCTAAAGGCCCATCCCCTTTAGCCTTCCTAAAAGCCCATCAAAAATGACTTCAAAAGGCCCAAAATTCATCCAAAGCCCACATGAAACTTCCCCTCATCATCCATTTAATCAAAATCACCCCTAAGTTTCAAGATCATCATTAAACCATTCCAAAACAAGCTTCATGAAAATTCTCCACCAAAGTACCAAAATTTCTAAATCCTACTTCCATGAAATCAAGCCAAGCCATCCTAAGCCATAGCAAGCCATGAAGCCATGCATGAGCCACATGGAAGCCATGAGAGCCTCTTTACATGTCACCATGCCATTTTGGGCAAAAGGAGGAGACTCTTTCCTTAATCTCCTAAAGTCATTAGCCTTAACCATGATTCCCCTTAACCCAAATTTAATCTAAATATTCTTAGAAAGAGACCTCACCACCTTTGACCAGCTGACCTAACTTATTCTCTCAGCTTAAAACCAGGTCAGGGGGAGGTGAACCTAACCCAAACACACCCAAACTAAGCCAAAATGGCCTCTTCCCCATTCCATTCCAAGCCACCACCTTTACACATGGCAAGGCCCAATTGACTGCACAAACCTCCAGCCCTGACCCACCTGGACCTGAGGGTGACCCATGCCTGTCGGTCAGCCTCCTGGATCGCCGGAAAACACCACACCCAAGAGCTCACATGTGAGCCAACATTGAAATTCTCCCTTGCTGAGTTGCCCCATGCGCAGTTGCATTGCAGCTGTTCTTCCCTTGCCAAGAGCAGCTGATCCCAGTCCCTAACTCCCCCTGGGAGGCCCTCCAGCCTCTCCTATTTAAACACCACCTCTCTCGGCCATGAAAGTGTGCTGAACCAACCTTAAGGAAACTCTACCAAAATCATTCCAGACTACTCCCCACACATAGAGAACTTGATCCCCACTGAAATCCCCCTGCCATTTCCTCTCGCGAGCTCAATTTCGCAGTCGAAATCCAAGCCCAAAACCGTGACACTTCTCCTCAGTGAGCCAATCCCCAAATTGATTGGTTCTACACCTTCACCGCACCAAGAGAAGAAGTTTACCAAGAAAAGGCCCTTCTCCGTGCCACCCATCCGTTCCGGACTCCAAGCTTTGTAATCGGCCATGGTCGAAATCATTCCCGGACAATTCACTGTGCTAAGGGACTTCATCCGGAGCTTGCTTCGACCCAATCGAAGGTGACACAACTCTCGGATCGAAGCTTCACTTCTCCGAGCAAAGGTATGGACTCGCTCTTCTTCCCGAGCTTACGGAGATTCTCTATTTAATTCGAGTCAATTTCAATACATGTTTACCGTATGGATGTGTTCGTCTCCTCAAGACGAATCCATAGAGCATAAGAACACGAAAATCCATTGAGAATCGAGTGAGAAATTAGGGTTAGAAGGTTGATGGTCACGGGTGCACACCAGTCGTAGACGATGACTGGGAGCCATCAGATCGAGCATGTATCGAGCGGACGGTCTGGATTAAGTCGGACAACGCGATGGTACGTGAACCGCGGGGCCCTGGAGCGCTGAGTCGGATGGCTGTGCCGAATCAGGAGACGACGCGTGTGCGTTCGGAGCTGCCGAGATTGAGCTGGCGTCGCGTCACTTAAGTAGAAAATTAGGGATTTTCTTATTTATTTAATTCCCTAAACTTCAAAAATGCATAACTTTGTGTAGGAAAATCAGAAAAATAAAACAAAAATACCCTCTTGCTCAGTGAATAGAGGAGAATAATGTGGAAAAGAAATCAGGTAATTTCATCAAGTATTTTATTTTTAATTATTTATTTACTCTCTGCACTATTTCAATTCTCCATGCATATATACAATTCACCATGGCATGAGACCATAGGGCTTTTGAAGCCTCTGAATTTGGGAACATTCCCTGAATTTTCCAAAGTCAGAGGCCACCCCTATGAAGAGTTATTGATTTTTCAATTCTAGGTCACTATTCTGAGTATTTTAATTCTAATAATTAGCATGTTGTGAAATAAATTCTAGGAAAATTTGGTGATGTTTCTTATGACCAGAGGACCCTAGCGAAAATAGGTCTTGAGTTAATTCACTTGTCATGACCCTAATTGGCTTAAAACCCCAAAATAGAACCTTAATTAATTAGAGCTAATCATACATCAAATTAACTTGAAATCAATTCTCAATTGACCTTTTGGATTAGAGGAATCCACCATAAAAGTTTGAAGTCAATTGGACTTGGTTAGCCCTATCAAATGGGTTGATTAAGCCATTTAGCCAAACTTAAACTTTGAAAATTCATAACTTTCAAAATACTTTTCAAAAATTCACCAAATTGGTTTTGGAGCCTCTTTGATATCAGGGGAATTTAAGAAAATTAAAATTGAAATTTTCCAAAAAAGTTGATTTTTTGCATTATTTTAATATTTTTAATAATTTAAAACTAATAAAAATCACAAAGATAATAAAATTCACCAAAATGTTACATTTTTAATTTTAATCACTTAGGAACAAATTCCATATTTTTCTTAAGTCTCTATGATGAGATATTAAATTTTAAAGCCCTAAGGTAATTTTAAAATTAAAAAAATGTATTTTCTAGCATTTCCACTAAAATAATTCTAATAAATCAAATAAAAATCAGAAAATTAGAAAATTTAGTTCTCTGGTTTCCTTGATATCAGAGAGATTTTTGAAAAATATAAAATTCTTTTTTCAGTCTTTATTTTATTTTTAAATTAATTAATACTCCAAAACTCAAAATAATTATAATAAAAATAATATAATTCAAAAAATCATCAAACTTGGTCCAAGTGGTCCTCTGGTCATTAGGAATGTCCCATAATTTTCTTAAGGACAGAAACTTTCCCTTGGTCATGTTATTAAATTTTCCTTGAAAATTCTTATTTTCCACCAAAAATAATTATATAAATAAATTAAATACAGAAAAAATCACATTTTTTCCTCTAATGTCTTGATTGATATATGAGTGAAGTCACATAAAAATTTCAAATTCATTTAAGCTCAATTTATTGAGTTATGAAATTAGTAAGTTTAAAGGGCAAAATAGTAATTAAAATTTTAACCTATAATTAAAAATTTTAGGTTTAATTAAAAGGGTGGGTAAAATATTTGATATTAAGTTGATTTTGGATGTTTGAAACTTAGGTAATTAAAGGGTAGAAACCTACCAAATAATTTGAAAGTAATTAAAATAAACCTTAATTAAATAATTGTTTAAACTTGGAAGAATAATAAAAAATTTGGAATTATTAAAATAGGGATATTATTAGGAAGAAATTTATTCTTTAATCTAAGAATCCCCAAATCAATCACCTCAATAATATTTAATTCCTAATTAAAATGATAATCCAAATTCAAAATTTAAAGTGCTAAAAAACTTAATCATTAAATTAAATTAAAAATTAAAACATTTAAATTAAATCCTTTTAAAATTTCAATTAAATCAATACTTTAACAATTAAAATTAAATCATCCCTAAAGCATAAAAAAAATTAAATAAAATATTAAATTAAAATTAAATAATAATAATAATAATAATAATAATAATAATAAATTAAATTTAAATTTAAATTTAAATTAAAATTAAAAATAAAACCAAATTAAGATTTAAATTAAAATTTAAATAAAATTAAATTAAATTAAATTAAATTAAAAATTAAATTAAATTAAATTAAATCAAAACATATTAAATTAAATTAAATTAAATAAAATAAAAAAATAAATAATAATAAAATCAAGTTAAAATAAAATTAAAATTAAATTAAATTAATAAAATTAAATTAAAATTAAAACTAAACCAAACTAAATTAAATTAAATTGAATTAAATATAACATCACTTAAGACATAAAGAATTCAAAAGTAAATCTAAAACAACTTGAACACTATTCCAAATTTAAACCCATTAATTAAAATTAAGTTGAATCACAAATCACTTGAATATCAATTTACCCTCAAAAGCTCTTTATCGTCATAACTCCTAAATGGAGTGTTAAGTGAAGTATTATTTCACTCATGTGGATATTCAAATGTCCTAGTTCACTCGAGCAAGATAACAAAACTTGAACTCCTGGATGATTGATTCATTGTATAATTAAATTCTCTTGGACTTAAAATAATCCTAGAAGTATTGAAAAGATTTTTAAGATTCGTCTCAAGCACTTCCTCAATACGATAAGATGTTTATAAGAACAATTGAACTTAATTATTCTTTGATGAAGGAAATCGTCCTCAAACCAAAACACAAGAACCTAGACGTCATAGGAGATGACTAGCTAAAGGATTAGGAACTTGGTAGAAAACCATAACCCTTCCCTTAGCTTTTCCTAGGAACTTGCTTTAAATACTTAAATATTCTAAATTGTGTTTAAGTGCGACTGGAATGACGGGAAGACCCTCCGTGTACGCTTTTATTTTATCGCAATTTACCTTCTTGCAATTTACCTTATCGCAAATGCACTTTACTTTTCTTGCATGATAAACAACTCGTTGCATGAAAGCCCACACCTTTAGGATAGTCCCTAAAACCAAAACCAAAACTAAATTAAAAGTCGTTGCAAGATAAAATTCACCGCCACAACATTTCAAAATATAAAATAACTCAAAATTTAATCACAAACAAAACAACAAAACTACAACTACAACTAAATTAAAACGTCTTGTTGGATGATCGGAATACCTCGGATGATGTAACCTACGTGTTGCTAACGGAATTTCCCACGGTCTAAATGAAAGTGTGGAACTCATTTAGTTGAGTTTAGCAAATTCATCTGGACTAAGTGAATCCGATAAAAATAACGATGTCGAAAGGATGGAACCGTGGGATCTTAACCGGTGTTGTTATAATCAACTTTAAGATTTGTTTTAATTAAAACATAAAAAACACTTGGACTTTAAGATTTCTAAAACCAAACTCTTCTCTTCTCTTTTGATTACAATTTTCTAAAACTAAACCCTCTCGCAACAACAAGGAGCTCGGAGCATGGTGGGCAGACACGGCCATCGTCATCGATGAAAACCCGAGTCTACTTCAGAGAAAACTTTCTTAGAATTAAATAACCAAGCCATAGGATTTCGAGGTAGTTTTCCTAGTGCAACATAAATCCTCAACCTTTTGTTAGGCATTTGTATTGCAAATTAAGCCCTAACAGGTCTTAGGACTCTGAGGTAGTCGTTCGATACGACATAAACCCTCACATCTTCGAGGCTATTTGTATGATCATGTCATACGAATATAAGTCCTAATTAATTAAAATTGGCAAGATCAAAACATTAAACAAACATTAGGACTTCCCTAAATTCAAGCCAAACAATAGGATAGTCGGGAAATTGTCGAAGTTCGCTTCGAATCCGTAATTTCTCCTACCTTTCTTCCTTTCGAATTCCCAAAACAAAATGTTCCAAATTTGATCCATTCCCTATTGAAATTCTAAAATTCAATCCCTCGAAAACTTAAACTTTGAAATTCTTGAGAGCGTAATTATCGATTATTATCGAGAGTTTTCTTAGGTGATTCTCGTCACTTAAGATGTAATTAACTATAGGTGCTTGCCCTTATAGAGAATTTTAAGAACCCAGGTAATATAAACTCTGCTTAATTTCTTTGTATTAAGCAGGGGAATTTGTCGGCTTATAAAATTGGTTCGCAGACCAAACAGTATGTCACAAGTCTTCTAGTTTATTTAATCGAGCCCCATCTGTCGAGCAAGTGTGCCTATTCTTCGGGATAGATACACGGCTCGTGGAGCGGTGCTCGTTTATATAAACTATCTGGGATGTGAGATCGGTTTGATTTCATATCTTAAAATTATTTTCAAAATCAAATACTACTTTCTAAATCATATATATATATTTAAATTAAAATTAAAATCTAAAATTCGCCGACAACTTCTGTTAGGTGACCCCCCTTTTAAAATAATACACACGATCTAAAAATATGCCGACATATACGATCGAGAATGTTCCTGTCTGCAATTATTCTAACTTCATCCCGACGAGAAATCTGATGAATGAAATCTACCAATATTTGACGGACAAAATTGAAGACTGGGAAGTTAGAGAAAACGGGTAAGTTAGTTTTACTACTACACTTTAAATCTCGTATCGAAACATTGGCACTTCTTCATTTCTGAAAAGTTATTACCGATGATGAGGATCGGTAAAGTTACCAAAGAAAGTGCCATAATGAATTAATGTATTCAAATGGGATGGCCAATTAATATTGGATCGATAATTGCGATGTCTATTATGGGCCTGATCGTTTAATGATCAACCCAGGAGCTTGGATATCCTTCAACAATTTTCTCATTATGCAGTCTGTTCCAAGTTTCATACGAGATTTGGGAAAAGGTACTTCTACCTTGGAAACCTTTAGACCCAACTAAAATGTTCCTAGCAAGTGATGAGGAGAATGATATGGGCGTTGCTATAGATCAATCATCACAGAACTCAGTTCCAATTCGAGCTCTAGTAGCTGATAAGACACTAGTGATCTTACACAGAATCAAGAAACTGGGGAAAGAGGTACAAAATTTAATGAATTCAATTAACAATATCTCTGATTTCTTTGATCACATCGATTGGAGGATGAAAGAAAACTTTGACCACAATGGACATTTCGAAGGAAGTTTGATATGCTTAATGAAAAATATGGGATGGATAGAAGAAGATTTTACAGAAGAATTCCCTTTTTGTCCCTTCTATAACCTGTTCGTTCATGTTCAAGCGATGGGTGATGTCAGAGGAGAAACTAGTACTGAATCAGAGGAGTAGTAGATTTGCTTTACTTTATTTGTTTCTTTATGTGTTGGACTTGATTTGAACTTATTTGTTTGTTTGCTTTCTATGTTTGATTTTCTATCTCAGTATAGTTGAGATTAAGATTGAAATGTTTGTTTTCAACATTTAGAGTATTGTGGCTTGGATTGTAACGCTGATTTGATGAATTAAGGTTGAGAAAATACCTAACTTATGTGTGTTGTGTAATGTGTATTGTAACACTTAAATTTTATATATAATTGTGATGTTTTGTGTTGTGAATATTTATTTGTGTTAATACATCACTTATTCACTAAAAATTTATGTTTAAAATGATTGAACGGATGTCGACAAGGCTTAAAATTGATCGAAATTGCAAAAAACAGAAAATTAAATAAATTTTAAGAATCTCGCCAACAGCGCACTTGAGGCCGCCGACGGCGTGTTTTTCCTGAGACTACTGATATTTAATTCAATTGAGCTCGCCGACAGAGCGAACGACGCCGCTGATAGCGAGATCCCAAAAAATTACCTTTTAACCGCGATTTTGACCAGTCAACCGCCACTATTCATCATCTTCTTCCCTTATTTACCAAAAAATTTGACCTAGGGCTTGATAGATCTTGGATTTGGGGCAATTTCAACTCATTTTAACACCGGATTTGATCATCACTCGGTAAGAGCTTCCCTCCTATGTAAAAATTTTTTATTTTCACCATGAATTTCTTCCACATTTAGGAATTTCAGAAAAATTGAAAATGTGGAGAAAATACTTGGAAGAAATTCATGGAACTTAATTTAGAACTCTTAAAGTCACCTTTGGAAGCCATTTTATCATTATTTTGGAGTTTAGTTTAGATTTTTGTAAATTTGATAGATCGAAAAATGACTCCCCCACAAAAGAGGTGACTTCAGTTTGATGAGGCTCGATTTGTAAATGTTAAAGCCCAGTCAAGATATACTTCTATCTTCCAAGGAAAGAAGTGTATACAAGATAGAGATTTTGATAATCTTGGAGGAGAAGTTGAATGAGTTATTAGAGAAAGTAAGTGGGAAAACTTCTGTTACTCTACAAACAAGGCAGCTGTTGAAGTTGTGAAAGAATTCTATACCAATCTGACTCAGCTTGAGGACGAGCCTGTAAAATTAAGAGGATTTTCTGTTGATTTTAATGCTTTCCGCATTAATTCTTTTTACGAACTTCACGATTTTTACTCTAGCGAGTATGAGACATTTGGAACTATGGAAGGTCCGTTAGACGATGTCATTGACTTTCTCACTGATGGGAAAGGGACATGGAAAATTAAGCAGCTTGAACGGATAAATTTTCCTCTTTCTATGATGAATGCCACAGCTAAGGCATGGCATTATTTCATTTGTTCTACTCTGCTACCTACTTACCACCATAGTGAAGTGTCGAGAGATAGAGTTGTTCTGAATTTCTGTATTCAGAACAATAGAAGTATAAATGTGGGTAATATAATTTATAAGAATATTTTGGCCATGGTAAAGAGTGAATCAAGTGGAGGATTAGGACATCCTGACCTCATTTATGCACTTTACCAATTATCTGGAGTGGAAGCAAGAGATGATGAAGAATGGGTGTACCCTATGAAACCCATTAGTAAAGATAATTTGAAAACATAGAATCCTATGAAGAATAGAGATCTGGGAGTAGGAGTAAAGCACCTTATACTAGTAGAGATATCCCCTCCACTAGTTATGACCCTCTTGCCTCTATCTCCTCTACTCTTTATGATTTGATGAATGAGATGACCCTGTAGCGGAAGAGTTTTGAAAAGATAGATGAAAGACTTGAAAGAATAGATCAAAGGATTGAAGGATTAGAGCGGAGACACGATTATGATAGTGAGAATCTTCAACGGCATTCTGATTTCGAGATTGCTTATTATGATGCTCAGGCTAGATACTATAAAGGTGAGCCTGATGTTACTTTTCCTGAATGCCCCCGTTATACTCGCTATCAGCCCAATCCACCCGCTGACCAGGGAGATGAAGACATGGCATGGGATTTTGATGTTTGATTTTAAAATTTGATGATTGTGATGTGATGTATGTGTATTTTGTTATATTTATTTTATTCTATTATTTGCATTTTATGTACTGTATTATTTTTTGAGATATGTATTTTGTTTATAGTTTGTATTTTATTTCTGGATGGATTGTGATGTGTAGATTTGTTGACCTCATTTTTGATGAGGTCTTTTGTTTCTCTCTTTAGTACTTAGGATCTAGCCTTAAGCATTTCCTTTGACTAATCTTAGAGGACTAGAAATGGAACCTACCACTTAGAAATTCAAACACCTCTTAACTCCCTTCAAACCCCACAAGCTTGATTGTAGACCCCTAATCACCTAGATGGTTGAAATCAAAAGTGAAGGTTTAAAGGATGAGTTCCCCATAGGACTTTTTGGCCTTAGGACCACCTTGGGTAGCTTGGTCTGGTGAAGGTTAACTTACACACTCACTACACTCATACTCTACACTCCCACACACACAATCCAAATCCTAAAACCACACCCATACCCAACTTGATTCCCTGACTCATGTAGGCAATGCATATGGATGGACCTTAACCCCTAAGCCCCTGGTTAAGAGGGTTAGGAACAACATGGTGAATGCCTCAAATGAGTCCTCTCATGGCTCATATAGGCTTAACATGGCTTCATGGCTCAACCAAAGTGATTCCATTTCACTCATATTTGATCAATCTTCTCTTTTCCAAAATTTCAATTTTTGACCCCGGGGACCCTACACCTATCAAACCTACCAAAAGCCCTTAAAATTGCCCAAATCCTCCAAAATTTCAAAATCACCCAAAATTAACCTTGAGCATTTCCTCACCACTCAAATTGATCATCCATAGCCAAAAATACCAAAAATTCCAAAAGTACCCCCAATACCCTCCAAATACCCAAAATACCCCTCCTGACCCAAAAATACAAAAATTCAGAAAATTCCCAGAAAATTCCCAGAAAATTCCCGAAAATCCCAAATATTCCCAATTTCATTTTGTCCAACTATATCATCGTCCAATTTTGTCAATTTACCCCACTTTTACCAAAACCCCCAATTTACCCCATTCTTAACCCAAGTGAACCCAATGTCAAACCAAAACTACCCAATTGACCCCAATTTTGGTCCAATTCAATTCTAAACTTCAATTCAATATCCTCAATATCAATTTAGACCAAATACAAGTCCAATTTGATTGACATTTGGATTCAATTCCAATTGGAGCCTAAAGCCCAATTTTGACCCATGACCTAAACTTGACCTAATTCAACTCCAATTGATCCCAAATCTTTCCCAAATCTTCATAACATCCCCACAAACAAAACGCTAACATGATTTACCCAAAATTTGGACCCAAACCCCACTCAAATTCAACCCAAAACCAAAAGGCCCAATTTTGACCAAAACCCAAACCTAACCCAAATAAGCCCAAACCCCAAAATCGAAACCCAACCAAAGTCAAAACCTCTTTGAAACAATCCCATAAACATTTTCCAACATTAATTTTACATTAATTTCAACCCTAGCCCAACATTGGCCCAAGTTAGCTCCAATTTAGCCTACATCGGCCCATTTACCAAAGAAGCCCAAATCCAACCCAATTCAAACCCAAATCACTCCAAACTCATTTCAAATCACTCATGACATATCCCTAAACCAAACCCAACAATTATTTGGCCCAAACTTCTACAAAATTCCCATCCATAAATTTATTCTTAAACCTAAAGGCCCATCCCCTTTAACCTTCCTAAAAGCCCATCAAAAATGATTTCAAAAGGCCCAAAATTCATCCAAAGCCCACATGACACTTCTCCTCATCATCCATTTAATCAAAATCACCCCTAAGTTTCAAAATCATCATTAAACCATTCCAAATCAAGCATCATAAAAATTCTCCACCAAAGTACCAAAATTCCTAAATTCTACTTCCATGAAATCAAGCCAAGTTATCCTAAGCCATAAGCAAGCCATGAAGCCATGCATGAGCCACATGGAAGCCATGAGAGCCTCTTTACATGTCACCATGCCATTTTGGGAAAAAGAAGGAGACTCTTTCCTTAATCTCCTAAAGTCATTAGCCTTAACCATGATTCCCCTTAACCCAAATTTAATCCAAATATATTTGGATAAGGACTTCTCAATGCTAAACCAGCTGATTCCTTTGACTCCCCACAACACCCAAAGCCACCTTGAAGGGTGAACCAAGCCCAAAAGGTGGATTTAACGAAATCAAGCCAAAATTGGCCTTCCCCCATGCCATTTTAATCCAAGCTTTTGACACATGGCAAATCCCAATTACCTACACTAAACCCCAGCCCTGACTCACCTGGACCTAAGGGTGACCCATGTCTGCCGGCCAGCCGCCTGGATTGCCGGAAAACACCATGGTCGAGACCTTGGGAGGAGCCAAAGTTTGGAATTCCCACCTACTGAGCTGCCCCAAGCCTAATGGCCACTATGGTTGTTCTTCCCTTAACCTAAGCAGCTGATCCCAAGCCCTAACTCCCCCTGAGAGAGCCTCCAGCCATGCCTATTTAAACACCACCACCTCTCGGCCAAATAAGGTGCTGAAACAAACCTTAAGGAAACTCTACCAAAATTGTTCCAGACTACTCCCCACACATAGAGAACTTGATCCCCAAGGAAATCCCCCTACCATTTCCTCTCGCGAGCTTAATTTCGGAGTCGAAATCCAAGCCCAAAACCAGGACACTTCTCCACAGCGAGCCAATCCCTAAATTGATTGGTCCTACACCTTCACCAGACCAAGAGAAGAAGTTTACGAGCAAAAGCCCCCTCTCCAAGCCAGCCATTGCTTCCAGCCTCCAAGCTCTGTGATCCGGCTTGGTCGAAACCATACCTAGACAATTCACCAGGCCAAGAGACTTCATCTGGAGCTTGCTTGGACCCAATCGAACGTGACACAACTCTCAGATCGAAGCTTCACTTCTCTGAGCAAAGGTATGAACTCACTCTTCTTCCCGAGTTTCCAGAGATTCTCAATTTAATTTGGGTCAATTTCAATACATGTTTACCATATGGATGTGTTCGTCTCTTCAAGATGAATCCATAGAGCATAAGAACTCAAAAATCAGTTGAGAATCGAGTGAGAAATTAGGGTTAGAAGGTTGACGGTCACGGGTTCACACCAGTCGTAGACGATGACCAAGAGCCGTCGGATCGCGCGTATATCGAGTGGACGGCTAGGATTGCGCCGGACAGAGTAATGGGACAAGAATCGCGGGTCCCTGGAGCGCTGAGTCGGATGGCGGGGCCTAATCAGGAGACGACGCGTGGCCTTTCGGAGCTGCCGAGGATGGCGTGGCGCCGCGTGGATAAGTAGGAAATTAGGGTTATTTTCTTTTTATTTAATTACCAGAACTTTGAAAATCCATAACTTTGTGTAGAAAAATCCTAAAAATAAAATAAAAATACTCTCTTGCTCAGTGAACAGAGGAGAATAATGTGGAAAAGAAATCATGTAATTTCATCAAGTATTTTATTTTTAATTATTTATTTACTCTCTGCACTATTTCAATTATCCATGCATATAGGAAATTTACCATGTCATGAGACCATGGGGCTTTTGAGGCCTCTGAACTTGGGAACATTCTCTGAATTTTTCAAGGTCAGAGGCCATCCCTATGAGAAGTTATTGATTTTTCAAATTCATGCCACTGTTTTGATTATTTTAATTCCAATAATTAGCATGTTGAGAAATAAATTCTAGAAAAATTTGGTGATGTTTCTTATGACCAGAGGACCCTAGGAAAAATAGTTTTTGAGTTGATTCACTTTGAACAACCCTAATTGGCCTAAATACCCAAAAGTGAACTTTAATTAATTAGGGTTAACCATTCATCAAATTAACTTAAAAACAATTCTCCACTGTCCTTTAGGGATAGGAGAACACCACATAAAAATTTGAAAATAATTGGACTTGATTAACTCCACCAAATGGGTTGATTAAGCCTCTTAAGTAAAAATGGGTAAAATTAAACTTTAAAAATTTATAACTCACAAAATACTTTTCAAAAATTCACAAAATTGGTTTTGGAGCCTCTCTGATATCTGAGGAATTTAAGAAAATTAAAATTGCAATTTTCTAAAAAAGTTGATTTTTATGCTTATTTTAATATTTTAATAATTAAAAAAATAATAAAAATCACAAAAATATTAAAAATCACCAAAATGTCACATTTTGAATTCTAATCACTTAGGAACAAACTAAATATTTTTCCTAAGTCCCTAGGGTAAGATATTGAATTTTAAAGGCTTAATGTAATTTTTAATATTAAAAAATGTATTTTTCCAACCTTTTCACTAAAATAATTCTAATAAATCAAAGAAAAATTAGAAAATTATAAAAAATGGTTTCTGATTTCTCTGATATTAGAAAGATTTTTGAAAAATATAAAATTCATTTTTCAACCTTTATTTCATTTTTAAATTAATTAATACTCCAAAACTAAAAAATAATTATAATAAATAAAATAAAATTCAAAAAATCACTAAAATTAGTCCAAGTGGTCCTCTGGTCATTAGGAACATCCCATAATTTTATTAAGGACAGAAACATTTCCTTGGTCATGTTATTGAATTTTCCTTGAAAACCCTATTTTCCATTAAAAATAATTACATAAATAAATTAAATACAGAAAAATCACATTTTCTCCTCTAATGTCTTAATTGACATGTAAGTGAGGTCACATAAAAATTTCAATTTATTTGAGCTCAATTTAGTGAGTTATAAAATTATTAAGCTTGAAGGGCAAAATGGTAATTGAAATTTTCAACCTTTAATTAAAATTTTAAGATTAATCAGAAGGGGAGGGTAAAATATTTGATTTTAAACTGATTTTGGATGATTGAAATTTAAATGGTTAAGGGCAGAAACCCACAAATCATTTTAAGAATAATTAAAGTAAACCTTAATTAATTAATTAATTAAATTTGGAAGACTAATAAAAATTTTTGAAATTATAAAGTAGGGATATTATTTAAGAGGATATTTATTCTTTAATTTAAAAATCCCTAAATGAATCACTTCAATAATACTTAATTCTTAATTAAAAGATTAAAATAATAATCTAAATTTAAATTAAATTAAAATTAAATTAAATTAAATTAAAATTAAATTAAATTAAAATCAAATTAAATTAAATTAAATTAAATTATAAATTCAATTAAAATTAAATTAAATTAAAATTAAATTAAATTAAATTAAATTAAATTAAATTAAAATTAAATTGAAATTAAATTAAATTAAAATTAAATTTAAATTAAATTAAATTAAAATTAAATTTAAATTAAATTAAATTTAAATTAAATTTAAATTAAGGTAAATTAAATTAAATTGAATTGAATTAAATTAAATTAAAATCATTTAATAACAAACCCAAATGAAATTATTAAGAATTAAACCTAAAATAACTCGAACACTATTCCAAACTTAAATTAATTTTTTATAATTAAATCGAATTAAAATCGAATCATTAAGTCTAAATCATCAAAATATTTAATAACTTGATTTGCCCTTTTAAAGCTCTTATTATTATAACTCTTAAATGAAACATCAAGTGAAGTATTACCTCACTTATAGGATATTCAAATGTCGTAAGTTCGCTGAGCAAAAAAAAAACATTTAAACTCCCGGATGACTACTTCACCTGATTAATTAAATCCATTTGGACTTAGAAAAATCCTAGCAATATTGAAAAGTTGTTTAAGACTCGTCTTAAGCACTTCCTCAATATGATAGGATGTTTATAAGAACAATTGAACTTAGTTGTTCTTTGATGAAGAAAATCGTCCTTAAACCAAAACACAAGAACCTGTACGTCATAGGAGATGACTAGCATATGATTAGGACTTCGATAGACAACCAAAACCTTTCCCATAGTTTTACCTAGGTACTTGTTGAAATATTTAAATGCCTTAACATGTGTTTTAAGTGCAGCTTGGGATGACGGGAAGACCCTCCATGTACGCTTTTATTTTAGTCCAATTTACTTTATCGCAAATGCACTTTACCTTTCTTGCATGATAAACAACTCGTTGCATGAAAACCAAAACCTTTAGGGTAGTCCCCGAACCGAAACCAAAACTAAATTAAAAATCACCGCAAGATAAAATTCACCGCTACAACATTTCAAAATATAAAACAACTCAAAATTTAATCACAAACAGAACACAAAACTACAATTGCAACTAAATTAAAACGTCTCGTCGAACGATCGGGAATACCTCGGATGATGTAACCCACGTGTTGCTAACGGGATTTCCTACAGTCTAAATGAAAGTGTGGAACTCATTCAGTTGAGTTTAGCAAATTCATCTGGACTAAGTGAATTCAATGAAAATAACGGTGTCGGGATGACGGAACCGTGGGATCTTAATCGGTTCTGTTATAATCAACTTTAAGATTTGTTTTAATTAAAGTATTAAAAAAACACTTGAATTTTAAGATGTCTAAACCAAAACTCTTCTCTTCTCTTTTGATTACAATCTTCTAAAACTAAACCTCTGCAACAACAATGAACTTGGAGCACGGTGGGCAGCACGGCAATCTTCGTCGGCAAAACAAACTCTATCTCAGCAAAACTTTCTTAGAATTAAATAACCAAGACATAAGATCTCGAGGTAGTTTGCCTAGTGCAACATAAATCCTCAACTCTTCGTTAGGCATTCGCATGATCATGTCATGTAAATTAAGCCCTAACCGGTCTTAGGACTCCGAGGTAGTCGTTTGGTATGACATAAACCCTCATATCTTCGAGGCTATTTGTATGATTTTATCATACAAATATAAGTCCGAATTAATTAAAATTGGCAAGATTGAAATATCAGATAATATTAGGATTTCTTTAAATCTGAGCCAAACAATAGGATAGTTTGGGAAGTTGCCAAGATTCTTCTGGATCTTCAGCTTCTCCTACTCCTCTTCCATTGGACTCCTAAAAATAACTGTTCTAAATTTGATCCATTCCCTGTTGAAATTTCCAAAATCCAATCCTTTGAAAACCTTAAACTTTGAAATTCTTGAGAGCAAATTCACTGATCATTATTGAGAGTTTTCTTAAATGATTCACTTCATTTAAGATGTAATTAACTATACGGGCTTGCCCTTATAGGGAACTTTAAGAACCCAGGTAATATAAACCCTGATTAATTAATTTATATTAAGCAGGGGAATTTGTCGGCTTATAAAATTGGTTCGCAGACCAAACAGATGTCACAAGTCTTCTAGTTTATTTAATCGAGCCCCATTGTCAAGCAGTGTGCCTATTCTTCGGGATAGATACACGGTTTGTGGTGCGGTGCTCGTTTATATAAACTATTTGGGATGTGAGATCGGTTTGATTTCATATTTTAAAATTTTTCAAATTTAAAATTATTTTCAAAATCAAATACTACTTTTCAAATTACTTATTTAAATTAAATTAAAAATTAGCCGACAATTTCTGTAGGCGACCTCTTTTCAAAAATACAACCCTCAACTTAAAAATAATGCCGACAACTTCTGGCGACTCCGCTGGGGAAATAGTTCCTCTCTCCATTTTGATCAAATGACTTTGTTTTCATAAATCGGTAGTGAGCCCATGCCCCTAGTGGACCAAACTACCATTCTTCCGTTGGTATACCCTGTTCATTTCTGTCTTGAACAAGTATGGCCAACTCCTCTCAGATTTAGGAGCCACTGTTTAGACACCCCTAAACAGAGAGGTTCTGAGATCCTCTTACCTCTTTTCTGAGGAGGGGTGGACCCCCAATAGGTGTTAGTTTAGGAGCGGTCCTTCGAGTCGAGAAGTCTTGCATGAGACTTTCTCTTCCTTTCCAATTCTGAATCGGATTCCTTACCTTCTCTACTCCTTTGAACATTCCGTTCCTAATAAACAAACCCTCTAATGAATGACTCTTCTAACAAATAACTCCTTTTTATAAATACATGAACAAAAATGTGTTCGGACTCTTTTCGATTCCTTTCTTTTTGTCCTAATGAAAAGAAGCACAATTTGGGACTGACAATTAGAATCTACCTTGCAGAAAATGTCTGCCCCAAAGCTGATTTTCTCCTTCACCAATAAACTGGACTTCGCTGTTTACAAGGATGAGCTGCCCAACAATGGGATCATCCGTTTTAGACAAGGATTCGAGAACACAAATGTCAAGATCGTTGATGTTACCCTTTTCACACTTACAGACAAAGTATCGGAAACTGAGAGACCTTTGATTGAATTCAACCTGAAGTCGGCCCAAGAGTTCCCTCCCCTACTAAGGGTTCCAGCTGAGAAGAATACTATTGTCCATAGGAGGACTGTTGTCTCTACCCCCACCGGTCTAGTCGTCTTTGCACCTACCCCGTCTTCCGCCAAACTAAAGGGGAAGGAAGTTCAAATTTGTAACGAACATGTTACCGTAGAGGGTACAGACTTCCGTGCAAGACCTTCTGTTTTTGAAATTGGGTCCAGCTCAAGGGTTCCACCCCTAACACGGACTCGTAGAAGAAACAGAGGTGTAAAGATCGCCGTAAAGGCCGTAGCCGTCGAAGTCACTTTCTTAGAAGAAATCCCTAAGTACACACCACTACCTGAGTACATACCATTACTTGAGTATACACCGCTTTTGGAAGGAAGTAGATTCCATCCCCTCTCCGACGCAGCTGACGAGGAAAATGTCCGCAAGATCGTTTCGCATTACCTCGACCCGCATACTATAGCGACAATCGAAAGAAAAGGGCTAGGACTACACCATTTGCCCGACTACGTATTGTGATAGAGAAGTTAGAAAAGAAAGAGAAATTTCCTGTATCAGAGATTTTAAGAAGAATAGGGCGGGTGCCAGCCATGTCCCGTCTTGGGCCGCGAGTAGAACCTGTTAGCGCCGCGAGAAATTGAATAAAAAGATGAAAGCCGATCCACTCGTTATTGTTTCGAGATTACGGATCGGGGAGGATACCACCTTCCAACGATTCGACCGACGGACCATCCGGTCCTAGCGCCTTCGTCGCTAGAAGGATGGTATGGCGTCCTACTAACGGTCAGTTAAGACCAAAACAACGACCAGAAAAGGAAAGTCTCATCAGAAGACTCGAGTCCGAAGAAAGTGCCACTGCAATGAAGGAGACTTCCAAGAAGTAAACCCAATGGTCATCGTGTGATAACTGCGAAACTGCACGAAAAAGACCATTGGAGGACGCTATGGAAAAGCTAAGAACTGACATTCAACGGTTAGCAAGAGAAAGGGAAGAAAAGTTTGGAGATGAAGTTGACTCGTCAGAGTTCATGGATGATGAATATGTGGAGATCAACATGGTTGAGACATGAGCATCGTCAGCTTCGCAAGGTGTCCCAGCAGTTGCGGAAAGAGATGAACCGGAAGCATTAAGAGCACAAATTCGAGAAAAAGATGATACAATCTCTCAAATGGCAAAAAGGATGGAAGAGATGGTTGCAGCTCTAGCCACTCTTCAGAGTCAGGTTCAACCCCAAAGAGAAACTCCTCCAGAAGTTATTCATATTA
This sequence comes from Papilionanthe hookeriana x Papilionanthe teres, assembly GCA_022702705.1. Lineage (NCBI taxonomy): Eukaryota > Viridiplantae > Streptophyta > Magnoliopsida > Asparagales > Orchidaceae > Papilionanthe > Papilionanthe hookeriana x Papilionanthe teres. The sequence continues at coordinate 54,215,268 of CM040438.1, read as the reverse complement.
CAGACGGAGGAAAAGAGATTACATCCGTTAACGGAGACGATCAGCCAAAGAAAGACTCTACTCAGAATATGATTCCGCAGAAGGACATCAAGAACATGGTGGAACAACGAGTGCAAGAAGCCTTAGCAAACTCTAAGAGCGGAGCATCTATTCAGACAGGTAGACCTTACCCCGAAGAATTTGATGCAGTACAATACCCAAAAGGCTTCGTACCACCTCCATTCAAGACTTTTGATGGTACCAAAAATCCTCGACAACATGTTGCACATTTTCGTGCCAGTTGTTGTAACGCCGGTGGAAGTGACGCTTTACTCTTCAGACAATTCATCAACAGCCTGTCAGGAATCGCCTTCTATTGGTATGCAGAGTTACCAAACGGTTCGGTAAAGACATTTACAGAATTGGAAAATCTCTTCGTGAAACGGTTTGCCGGAGCTCAGCACCATATCACCATCGGTGACTTAGTGGTGGAGAAACGAAACCGAACGAGACTTTAGTGGATTACATACTTCGATGGAGAAATCTAAGCATGAAGTGTGAGCCACGCCTACAAGAATAACATGCGGTCGGTATCCCGCTTAAAAGCATTCACGGCCCGATAGCACTTCTCCTTAAGGGATTCACAATTAAGACTTTCGAGAAGTTGTTAAGCAAGGCCGGGAGCTTACAAGAGGAAGCGAAACAATTAAGTTTCGTCGATAAAACGGACAAACAGAAGCCTACGAAGACATTCAAAAAGAAATCCGGGATCGTCGCGGCAGTTGATAAGGGCAAACAACCAATGCAAATACAGCCGGAGCAACCGCAGTCCAGCTTATCAACAACCTCGACGGAACTACCAACAACCTCAACCCGGTTATCGACCAACCCAACAATATGAGCAACCGCCTCGCTCACGGCCGCACGTTAAAGGAGCTCATAAATAGAGAATATCCATTCAAGAATGAGGCAAAGGCTAAAGATGTTCCGCAGTTTGATGAAGACTTCGGATTTTCGACTGCCAAAACCCAAGAAGCCGGAGGAAGTCAACAAGAAAGATCATCCCAACTACTGCCCTTACCACCAGATGCATGGAAATAAGATAGAGGACTGCATCACCTTTAAAAGTTGGCTTGACAACAATCTCCGAAAAGGGAACATAACGATCCCAAAGGAATACATGAAAGAACCCCAGAAAGGAGGTTTTGTCAATGTTATTTCGACGGATCCCATTGTTCCGATAGACCCTTACACAACTGATGATGGATGGAGTACCGCTTAGACGAAGTCATCGAAGAAAATTTTGGGTCGCATTCAAACCGCTTCGGCACATGCTTCAACTCAGAGTTTGAAACCTGTCAAGCCGGCGCGATCGCTTGCAATTGAAGAACCGTCCCAGGAAAACAAGATCATAGAAAAGAAGGAGATCATAGAAGAAGAGAAGACCGAGGCTCCTCAGGCTAGACTAAGGGCTGCTTATCCTAAGATGGTTGTTTCCAATTCAGGGGAAAAATTCCTCGAACCTCTGACTCTGTATGATTATTTGCTCGCTCCGGCAGGATCTTATAATGATAAGAGTTATGGTGTTGGCTACGTTTTGACTGTCTCTAACGATTACGTAACTAACGACAACCAATCTAATCCGGATCTCGATTTCGATACCAATAACAATTCTCAAATCATACACAACCTCGACAATCATGATGACAAAGAAGACATTCACCAAGAAGGCTACGAAAGTTCAACAAGCAATGAGTCTATTTGTGAATTCCAAGGAACTCCAATCACAATAGAGTTAGAGCCTTCAGATTCCGAAGCAACCCCAGAAGAACCTGTCATGCCAATTCAAAAGGAGACACTCGTAAATTCGAGTACCGTACTCGAAGAAATTATAGAAGTCAATTTAAGGAGCGGAAGGGTTCTACCTCCAAGAATGGGTCCAAAAGACAAAGGAAGCGGTGGTTGTTCGGGTAGAATCAACCCTGCGAGAAGAATTGCCCGTTCGAGAAGAAACCGAGACACATGATAACAAAGTGGACTATAACGTGCTAGCCCATCTTAGGAAACTACCAGCCAACTGAGCATCTACGACGCTCTCATCTTATCAAAAGAGATGAGGGAAGCTCTGATCAAGGCCTTACTTGATCCAGAGATTTGTTTAGCTCAGATGGCCGGAGATTCCTTAGACGAGGTTTGCTTGTTAAAGGAACAGCGAGGTGTTACCTTCACGGACAGTGATCTACTACTTGGGACAGCTGATCACAACCGACCATTGTACATTTCAGTTACAATTGGAAAATTTACACTCTCCAGAGTATTGGTGGATCCGGGAGCATCGATCAACATAATGAATCTTCGGATGCTAAAAACTTGGAAATTGATGCTCGCGAGCTTGAAGCGGACAAGATGTTACTAAGAGGATTCAACCAGAAAGGAGAAAGAGCACTTGGATCAAAAACACTGTTAATGAAGACAGGTGATTTAGCAAAGACAACCATGAAATTCTATATAATTGATTCCGAAACATCGTTCAACGCGCTACTGGGCCGACCATGGATACATGAGAACCGGATGGTACCGTCGTCTCTACATCAATGCATAAAATACTACGAAGGAGGAGAACAGTGCATTAAAGGTGATTTGCAACCTTTCTCCATACATGAGATTGGAATCCATGAAGATGCAGCTTATTATGCACCTCCAAAGAAGACGATCTTCTCCAGAAACACCGTGCCAAATGAAGCAAAAGAAATTCGAGACAATAAAGAACCTGAAGTTCTAGTCCAACAGTCACTCACCACTCCCTTACGGCGAGATGGTTAAGGTTTCTCCAGAGCTCCCATCCGAGGTCGAGGCCGGGGACGAGGTCGTGGAAGAGACACTGGGACAGTTGGACAGAAAAAGTTGATGATCAACGTTGATTGGGAAAACAGCTCTGAAGAAGAAGAGGAAATCAAGAAAGAAGCAGCTTCAGTAAACCAGAAGAAACCACAATTCAAGATTTCTCTCGAAGATGAAAGAATGAAGAATACAAATCGATGTACGAGAAGATTAACCACTATGTGCACACTATGACCCTGACCCCGATCCAGTCTAATAAGATTGAGGGTATGGTGGTCAAAGAAGTACGTGGCAGCGGTGCAAAGCCAATCAAATTTTATCGTGGCACTTCTTCTTCCAATACTGAGAACAATGTACAATTTGAAGATGTCGCTTCTTCTAAATTAATAGAATTACCTTTTGAGTGGTACTCTCCCTGTGTTCAAAATTTAATTCAACGTGGTGTCTTACCTTGACAATAGATAAAAGGCCGAGCACAACACTTCGAAAAATTATGGAATAATGCCGGTCGGCCTCCCAATTCAAAACATGGTCTCGGATTCGGCACAGTAAGTTCAGTTGACGATACGAAATTTTGCTTGGTTGTCGCTTGTGAACCTAATGAAGACTGTTTAGAAACTACAGAAGAGCTTGAAGATCTACAAATTGGAGACGCTCCACCAGAATTTGAAGAAGAAATCAAATCTACAATAGATGAGTTAATGGAAGTTAACTTAGGAACTAGCAAAAAGCCTAGATCAACCTTTGTTAGCTCCTTACTCAATAAAGAAGATTCCGAGGAAATGATCAAGCTATTAATGGAATTCAAGGGCTGTTTTGCTTGGAGTTACGACGAAATGCCGGGATTAGCTCCGAAGTTGCGGTTCACGAGCTAGGAGTGGATCCTACTTCCGTTCCAATCGGACAAGGTTCCGGAAGAATGCGTTTAGAAATTGAACAACAAGTAATAACTGAAGTTAAGAAGCTAATAGACGCTAAATTTGTCCGTGAAGAACAATACCCTACTTGGCTAGCCAATGTGGTACCAGTCAGGAAGAAGAATGGTCAGATCAGAATCTGTGTAGATTTAGATTTCAGACACTTGAACAAAGCATGCCCTAAGGATGAATTTCCACTACCAATCCCAGAATTGATGATCGACATCGCTTCGACACATGAAATATTCTCTTTCATGGATGGATCTTCAGGATACAACAAGATAAAGATGGCACCAGAAGACGAAAAGCTCACAGCATTCAGAACGCCGATCGGAGTATATTGCTACACAATAATGCCATTCGGACTAAAGAACGCAGGAGCAACATACCAAAGAGCGATGACAAAGATTTTTGATGATCTCATTCACAACCAAGTTGAGTGCTACGTGGATGATGTGGTCATCAAAAGCAAACTGAAGGAAGATCACCTGTATGATTTGAGAATTATCTTCGAGCGACTAAGGAAATACAACCTTAAGATGAATCCCTTAAAATGCGCCTTCGGCATCACTTCCGGGAAATTCTTAGGATTTGTTGTCCGACATCGCGGGATTGAAATCGATCCGGAAAAGATTAAAGCTATCTTAGAGATGCCGCCTCCCAAAACCTTAAAACAGCTACGATCCTTTCAAGGGAAGCTGGCATATCTTTGACGCTTTATCTCGAACTTATCAGGTAGGTGTCAGCCCTTCTCGGCATTAGTTAAAAAGGATGCCAAATTCGTTTGGGAAGAGAAATGCCAACGGGCCTTCGAGGACATCAAGCAATACTTAATGACACCTCCCGTCTTAGCGACCCAGGTCTCGGGTGAGACCAGTTGATACTTTATACCGCGGCTCTAGATGACTCCTTGGAGCCCCGCTAGCTTAGGTCAATGATGAGGGAAAAGAAAATACTCTCTACTACTTAAGCCGTCGTCCGATTCGACGGAAGTAAAATATCCTCCAATCGAGAAGCATTGTTTGGCCCTAATCTTTGCCGCACAAAAACTCAGGCATTACATGCTCTCTCACAAGGTCAACCTTATTTTGAAAGTTAATCCATTACAATATTTGATGACCCGTCGAACACTTTCTGGAAGGCTTGCCAGGTGGTCAATGATACTATTGCAATTCGATATAACTTTCGTGCCTCTTCGTGTCGTAAAGGGACAAATCCTAGCAGATTTCCTTGCAGCACACCCTTTGCCAGCAAAATCGCCTCTCAATGACGACTTGCAAGATGAACAGATAATGAACCTAGAAGACACCGATGATCGACGTTGGGAACTATACTTCGACGGAGCTTCCTCAGCACAGAAAGACAAATAATTGCAAATGATAGTGCCCGGTAAGGCAGGAATCGGACTAATCTTTATAACACCGGAGCTGGGGATGTTAAGATACTCCTACCATTTAACAGAGTAATGCACAAACAACGAGGCAGAATACGAGGCCCTCATAACGAGACTAGAACCGACCATTCAGATGGGAATAACAGACATCAACATCTATGGAGATTCTCAGTTGATCATTCAATAGGTCGCAGGACAATACAGAATCTTAAAGCCAAGACTCGAGCAATACTTTCAGTATGCCATGAAACTGTTGTAACAAATTCCGAATGTAACAATCTATAAGATCCCCAGAAGAGAAAATGCTCTCGCGGATGCGCTAGCTCGCCTTGCAAAAGAATTTGCCTGCTTACAAGATGAGTCGGTTGAAGTGTTAGTTCGGGGACGACGAGTCCTATCACGGCTCGACATGGATATGATACGAAATCGGAAAAGCAGAGGAATCGGCTATGCGACGGTGACGTAAAACACAGAAGATTGGCGTCAACCGCTAATAGAATACCTACAAACAGGGAAATTACTAGACGATAAGTCATTAGCACATCAAATCAAGAAAAGAGCTCTGTCTTATGCATTAATAAACAATACATTATACAGAAGGTCTTTTGATCAGATGTGGTTAAGATGCCTGAGCGGGTCCGAGGCTCGTGAAATTGTCAAAGAAGTGCATTCAGGACTTTGTGGCACTCATCAGTCGGGTCCGAAAATGAAAATGAAAATTAAAAGACTAGGGTATTACTGGCCCTCGATGATGACCGATTGCATGAAGATTGCCAAAAGTTGTCACCAGTGCCAAGTGCACGGAGTGGTTCTACACCAACCTCCAAATGTGCTACATCCGACAATTGCATCGTTGTCATTTGAGTGTTGGGGCACGGATATAGTGGGTCCGATAGAACTGCCTTCTTCAAGAGGACATCGCTTCATCCTTGCAGCCTACGTACTACTTTTCTAAATGGGCGAGCAGCTCCACTCAGAGAAGTAAAAGCACACCACGTGCTACAATTTTTCAAAAATCAAGTCGTCTACCGTTTCGGAGTACCGCGCAGAATTATTTCAGATAATGGGTCCGCATTCAGAAGTACAAAAATCAACAATTTTGTTGGGAGACATGGAATCGACTGGCGATACTCAACAATCTATTACCCAAGAGCAAACGGCTTGGCCGAGGCTTCTAATAAAACTCTAGTTCAAATTTTAAAGAAAACTTTGATTGACAATAAGAGAAATTGGCATGAGAAGTTGTTAGAAGCCTTATGGGCCTACAGGACAACCTTCAGGACTCCTACTCAGTCTACACCTTACACTTTAGTGTACTGGTCCGAGGCAGTGTTACCATTGGAAGTCCAGCTTCCATCACTCAGGATTGCAGTTGCAAATAAAATTACTACAGAAGAAAATGCCAGATTACGAATGGAAGAACTTGAAAACCTGGAAGGAAAAAGACTTGCAGCGCAATAAAATTTGGAACTGTACCAAGCTAAGATGATCTAGGCCCATGATAAACTGGTTCGCCCAAGAACTTTCAAAGTTGGTGACGTAGTTCTTGTTCTCAGAAGACCTATTCTTGCACATCACAAGATAGGGGGCAATTTTGAACCAACTTGGGAAGGGCCTTTTGTAGTTGAGGCAGTCTACTCAGGTGGCTCCTACCAACTTGTGAATTGCCAAGGAGAACGACAAATGCTTCCAATCAATGGACGATATTTAAAAAAGTATTACGCAACCTGATGTTTCAAAGGGTGGCCTCTAAAATAGAGTCCTATCCCTAGAAACACGGTTGAGACAATCACTTTGTGACTGGGTCCGAACCGAAAAACACAAAAAATAAATAAAAAAAAAATGTACTAAAAAATAAAATACATGAAATCATAATAATAAGGTTTTACCCTTCCGTTCGAATCAAATCTTGTTCCTAATCTTTCTTCATCTTTTCCTACTTTCCTTAAAAATTAAAATAAGTGAATAAAAATCTTCGGTGATAAATGTTTTCTTAATGTTCTTGTTCTTAGTACAGCCCCTGATCCTTTCCTTGTCTTTTGTGCAGGGAAATGTCGAACGGGAGGTTGGTCTTAAACTTTAGAAATGGCGTGAGTCTCGCACTCGATGAAAAGAGGGTGAAGGATGGAGCAGTGATAGAGATTGACTCGGACTTTACACCAAATCGGCTTACAATACGAAGAAAATGATTGGATCTCAGTCGATCGAGAAGAACTTCACAGCCAAACAGTGATGAAAGTGGGTGGCCCGAGCCACCAATCCAACAACAAGAGAAGAAAAACAAACGCCGCAGAAGATAAGAAAATTATGTCCATGGTTGCTACGACAGAAGGTGGGCTTGTCAGCGCCGCGCCCACAGAAATTCAAGGAGTGAGAAGAGCTACTCTCACTGCTACCCAGCGATGAAATAAGAATCGTCGTATTCGCAAGATGTTGACCAAGTGACCCGACCACAAATAACGCAGTAATTTGTGCTTCCAAAAGATGGCCAAAAACTTGACCCAATTTATAAATAGCGGCTAGTGTGCAAAGTCTTAAGTGATATAAAAATTAGTAAATATTTTACACACTAGGGGTACTACGCAAGTATACGTATCGTTTCAAGTAATATAGATTTTTCTTTAAAAACCCCAGTATCGATCCCACGAGGAAGTGAAATAAGAGGTCTTTAATCAAATTCTAGTCTACTAAAATTACTCCTAGGTTGGAAATGTCGATTAAAATTGTGTTTTATCTAGAAACTACTCCTAAATGCAAGTGTTAAAGGTAAAGATAGTAACTATATCTAAGTGCAAATAATAATTCTAAAGATACCCTTTTTGGATGAATTGGTTTGGAGAATTTTGAGATACTAAAAAGTACTATTCTTATGTAATGAAATAGATTATGTATAGGAATGAGATGCATTAAATATTGTATGTGCCAAATAGGAGCAATTCTATTCTTTACCCTTTGGTCCAGGCATAAAGAACATTGACTAATCCTATGCTTGGTTACTGAATCTGCGGCTAGGCTAGGAGGATACCGACTGCCACTACGAAGCTCCCACGTTCCCCTCACCTGAGGGCTAACATCTACACTTCAGCACCCAAATGATAGGACCAAATTGAGGATTTTAGTCTGTCACCCTAAAATCTCCAATTCTACGCCTGATTAATTATATTTCCCTATTTATTTGCACTCAATTTCCATGAACTTCACCATCCATGGAATTTGAATGTGATTCCACTTTGTTGAGAATTACTAATGCCCTTTCGAGATAATGCAATTACAATGAATTTTAACGCTACAATGGGCCCTTATTGTAATGTAAATGAAGTGCAAGTAAAAACCATCACATTTATAATTAAATTTACTTCGAAGATGCATCACAAAATCCTAATCATGAATCCTACTTATTGCAAAAGAAAAGTAAAAGGAAAGCAATGACATAATATTCTTATATCATTATTTTCAAAGAAGGAGTAAGAGAAATGTGTCACAAAGCACGAAGAAAACGCAAAGGAAACTTCATATAAACAAAGCAAATCCACTACATAAATGTTTACAAAATCATAAGATAATGAAGAACAATACTTAGCTTTTTCCCTTTGAAAGAAAGACGAAGATCTCTCCCATAAAGTCTCCCTTCGATCCATGCAATGCTCGTACAATCCCTTACAAATTCTCTCAAAATCTCATCTCCAATCTCTCCAAAAGGGTAGAAATCTACATTTCTACTCTTAATCTAAGAATCCTAAACATCCTCTAAGTTTCTCTTCAATTTTCTCTCCCCTAATCTCCTCTAATCTACTAATTTCTAACACATATTCGCCATTTTTAAAGTTTATGGACGAATTCCGAAGAGTTTCCTTACGCACCCCTTCGAAAAAGTGTCTAAATACGTCGAATATAGGCCCAAAAAAGCAAAATGTCGGTTCGTGGTCGTCCGGCTCGCTGTCGGCGGGGTCGAGCTCACTGTCGGCGAGCTTTTTGGGCACTTTTTGGTGATTTCTGGAAAATCTCGCCGTCGGCGAGCGAGCTACGAGCGCCTCCACCGTTTGGCTCCGTTTTAGCTCCGATTTGCCCCGTTTCAGTTGTGTTGCGTTCGTAAGAGATAGCCCTACAAAATAACCATAAAAACAACCTTTCTTTAAAGTGTAATCTCATTCAAAAATATTCAAGAAGTGTAAAAGAGATTAAGCATCAAAAGACTTATCGAAAGGTGTCCGGGCAGAATTTCATTTCTTTCTTGTTTTTGCTTCAAATTGCACCGTTTTTGCTTCATTTTGCTCCAATCATCATTTCTTGTACCTAAAACCATAAAACATACAAAATACCTTTCTTTAAAGTGTAATATCATCAAAAATGAGTAAAATAATATAGCAAAAATCGTACATATTTTAGGCGTGTCAAAATCCCCCAAACTTAACTGTTACTTGTCCTCAAGTAACACTATAACTTTAAAAATAAAATATGTTAACTTGTGGTGTGGGTTTCAATAGAGTTTTCTATAATTTCATCTCGAAATATTATAGTATAACATAGGAGAAATTCTAGCAAATCAACCTAGGACTAGAGTGTAAGAATATCTCATATTCAACTTAGGAATCCTAATTTTTTTATTTACTTCAAAAGTTATTGAAAATTGTCAAACTAAAGATTCATAGAAAGTATAAAAATGGAAATTAAGCACATTATCTATACCAATTTAACCAATACCAATTTAACCAATTCAACTTAAGTCTTTTCATTTAAAAAGATTCAAGTGAAACCAATTTTTGATTAGGCTTCTCCTCAAGCTTCTCCTCACTTATTTTCTTTTCTCTTCTTTTTTTTTTCTTTTTCTTTTGGGATCATTTTCAATCCCTTTTTCTTTCTTTTTTTTTCATGTGAGGATTACTATATCTGGATAGGCCTTTAATAATTTTGAATTTCACTATCCTCTCTCAAAATCCAAAACTCAAAACTTTCCCTCACTTTTTATAAGTGTAAGTATTAGTTTGAAAAAGGTTTTCAATAAAGGCTCAATTCTCATTAAATATAAATCTAAGAATTTTAGCTTTTCAAATATTCAACTCCTTTCTACCATAAATAGAAAAATCATTTTCCCAATGTTTCCTACAAAATGACTTAACTCTAGAATGGTTTCTTCACTAAGGATTTCAACTAAGTTATTTTTCTAACATTCCTAAAATTGAAATTATAGTAACCTAAAGGTAACACCACATACCATTAGTCATTTTAAAAATGATATCAAATTAAATATAGGCCACTGAGGACAAATAAAGTTAGGTTTTCTTTAAAATACTTCTTCCCCCCGAACTTAAAATTTAAAAATATTTTGCAATTAATTCCATAAAATATAGCAGGAAGAAAATGTAAAGGTTGAATCTACTTACTACTACAACATCCTATCAAATTAATATTCATGCATAATCATGATATAATGACTGTAGGAGAAAATAAATCTAACCTAAAATATGCTTGTAATAAAATTACACTAAAAGGAAGTATTTTCATATTAAAATTTTATTTTTCTTCCTACCCCCAAACTTAATTTTTAACATATATAGAATTCAGTACAGAAAATATGAGTAGGAAGAAAATAATTTAGAAATTTTATCTACCACAAATGTCTATCAAAAAGATCTACAACTATTCATTAGGACGTAACAATATGCAGCGAAAGTAAATCTAAACTAATTATGCCGTAATGAAGTTCACTAAATAAAAGTTTAACTAGCATTGCATGTATCGGTAAGGGAATATAAAAATGTTCTTCAAGACCTAAATAAAGTTGTAACATAAACATAAACACAAAATTCAAATACAAACACAAATGATAAATGAGGGCAATTCATCCTTTAACTTATCACATCTTACTAATTTACTTCCAATTTCTAACGGAATCACTACACTAGTAAATTAGGCACTTTAAAATAATTTTATAGATTATAATCCTAAAGATAAGATTATCCATGATATATTGGCTCCTAGGCACCAATCTCAGGCATCACCTAATCCTTATAATTAAGCACCTATAATAGTTATAAAGATAGTGTAAGATCATCCATATGGTGTTCATCAAATAGGTTCATGACTCCTACCTAATGAAAATAAAGTTGCGGAAAGGAAGTAACAAATTAAGATGGAACTATCAATGTTTAAATTCATGATTTCTCTTGTAAAACTCAAGTCACGGGTGAGACCCAAGTCACGGTGGACTTATTAATCCAACTACTACAAGAGATCAAGTCTAGCCATAATAAGAAGTTAAGGAATCACCTCCCTCAAGACACACAGAGATCAAACTACTAACAATCCAAACATCTATCAATAATAAAATTGATTAATCCATAATGACACACAAAGATCAATTGAATTCACTCTAAAGTAAATACAAAACAACACTAACAATCATAACTATCAAAACACACTAAATCAAAACACACTAAATCAAAACACACTGATAACTATGGGTTGCCTCCCATAAAGCGCTTGGTTTAACGTCGTTAGCCCGACAAATGATTCCACCTGGATCAAAATTCCATTTAAGTAATCCTCGATCAGTCTCCCAATCTTTTCCGGATCCGGGGATTCCTATAAAATCCTCAAATTTTAATTTTTCATTCAGCTCTTCATTTTTAGTTGGATTTATATCATAATTCCTCGTATTTCTTTCTAGATCCAATATTCTTCTATTAATTTTCTTAATTCACATATTAATACCATCCTTGAAATTTATAAGAAATGGATCTTTATAAGATACTTCAATATCTCCCAAATTTTGGATCAAATTTTCTTTAGATAATTCATATTCAGGATCAAATTTTTCTATGTCACTCTCATGATTCAAGTTATCTTCCAATTCATCTCCTTTATAATTATTAAATGATGGAGAATCTATCTTTGTTGAGGAAATAGATTTTTCTAATTCCCTAGGAATTTCTTCCAATGGTCTTCCAGTATCCTTATCCTCTTTTCTCAACTCAAATTTCTTTTGAAATTTATCCTCAAATTCTCTTCCAAGTCTTAGTTCAATAATATTATCTGGTTCATCATTCAATTCGGGTTTTTCTTGTGATTGAGTCGAATATGAAGATATAAAGACTGGTTGTGTAGATGAAGTCCCTAAATAGATAGGCTTTAAAATTGTACGGGGTACAACTATCTTAAGTTCATGGGGTTTTTCAATAGATGGAATTAAAAGTTTACAATTTTTGGTAGTGTCCATCATTTCACACCTCTCCTGAACATACATACAGTCTTCTTTAAATAAAGTTTTTGAATCATCACAAAAGTCTATTTCAATCTCATCTGTTAACTTACTCTCAAAACTTTCTTGGAAATGGTCTTTACTTAGATAATCAATTTCATCAATCCAAAAACAATCATCATCTTTTCTCTCTGCTGGATATTTCATAGTCTTTAATACATCAAAAGTAACTTCCCGGTCATTAATATTCATAGTTAACTCTCCTTTTTGCACATCTATCATAGTTTGTCCAGTAACAAAGAAATGTTTCCCTAAAATAATTGGAATTTCTTTATCTTCCACAATATCTAATACAATAAAGTCGAAAGGAAAGATAAATTTATCTACTTTAACAAGCACATCTTCTATAACTCCTTTTGGATAAATGATAGACCGATCGCCTAATGATAGGGTTACGGCAGTGGGAGAAATATCGATTGAACCTAACCTTCTAAATATAGATAGAGGCATCACATTAATGTTTACTCCTAAATCACATAAAGCTTTTCCACATAATCTTTTTCCAATAAGCACAAGGAATTGTAAAGCTACAAGGATCTTTAAGTTTCTGAGGAAATTTTTTCTGAAGTATAGCGCTGCACTCCTCACTTAGTGCAACTGTCTCGTAATCCCCAAATTTCCTTTTCTTGTTTAATATATCCTTAATAAACTTTGCATATCTTGGCATCTGTTCCAAAGCCTCAGTGAAAGGAATATTTATCGTTATCTTCTTAAGCACTTTTATGAAATTTGAAAATTTTTTATCCAACTCATGTTGTCTAAGTCTTTGAGGAAATGGAGGTGGTGGTCTTTCCAAGCTGATTTTAGTTGGAGATATTAATTTTTCCAGATCCTTAGAAACATGTTCTTCATATCTTTTATTTTCATTTGTTTCTCTCACAACATCTTTCTCATTTCTAACCACATCCTCTATCTCTCTTCCATTTTTTTAATTGGACAGCTTCTATTTGTTCATTAGTGTTCTCTTTAGGGTTGATCTTAATGTTGCTAGGAAGTTTTTCTTCGGATCTATTGCTAAGTGAATTAGCAATTTGTTCCAATTGATTCTCTATGTTTATAATAGCGAGCATTTTGACTTTGCAATCTGGTTTCCCATTTTCGAGTACCATTTCTTCCATAAACATCTTCTTATCCTCAAATTGTTGATCATTGTTAGAGTCTAGTGGATATGAAGGTTTATAGTTTGTGTTCCCCTGATTATTCCAGCTTCCATTAAGATTTGCATGATTATTTGCCCATTTTTGGTTTCCACCATCAGTAGTATGATTCCAGTTAAATTTAGGATGGTTCTCCCACATGGGCTGTAAAAGTTAGAATATAGGGTGTTTATGGTATCTAGAGTCTCATATAATAAGTTAGAATCAATCATAGGCCCTAATGAACTTTCCTCACTTACAGAAGTAAATTGAGGTTGGTTCATTCCAAATTGGTCCAACTTCCTTGATATTGCGAGCAATCTGAGATGCAAGAATTGTATTCGTATCCATATCATGAACACTAGCTACATATTTATGACTTTCCCTTGTAGAGGGCCATTGAAATTCATTTGTAGCCATTTCTTCAATTAATGCATACGCTTCATCAAATGTTTTTGACATTAATGATCCTCCAGCGGCAGCATTAATTAAAGACCTAAGGGATCCTACTAACCCATTATAAAAAGTTTGAATGATTAACCAATCGGGCAGAGCATGGTGTGGACACTTTCTTAGGAGTTCCTTAAATCTTTCCCAGGCTTCGTATATTGATTCCCCTTCATATTGACAAAATGAGATAATATCATTTCTAAGTTTAATAGTCCTAGAAGGTGGAAAATACTTAGCTAGGAATTTTTGAGTTAACTCCTCCCAATTTTTAAAAGAGCCAAGTGCTAAAGAGTATAACCACATTTTAGCCTTATCCCTTAGTGAGAAAGGAAAAAGCCTTAGTCTAACAGCATCATCTGACATACCGTTATAACGAAATGTAGCACAAAGTTCTAGAAAATTTGATAAGTGTAAATAGGGATCCTCCGAATGAGTTCCCCCAAACTGATTATTCTCGCACCGATTGGATAATCTCAGGATTTATTTCAAATGAATCAGCTTATACGACAGGGTTTTGTATACTAAAGTGAATTTCATCCGTCGTAGGATTTATGTAATCCCTTAATGAAGTATGATGATTTTTCAAGTTATTATTTTGAAAGTTTTCCATTTCCATTTCTAGTTTTTCGAGTTTTTTAGGTATTTTTATTTTCTATTTTCTTCAAACTCGAGATTATTAGGCACAAGTCCTGCAAATCCTTTGTTTCGCCTACTTAACACAACAAACAATATATTAACAATTAAACAAATAACAGATGAAATATATTCAACACAACAAAACATTTTCACAAACAACTTATTTTTCATATAGACTATTTTTTTATAATAATTTTTCAGACGACAAAACACTTTTTACACAAAATTAGTTTTTACAACACTACAGTTTTCCAAGTCTAAGCCTAATTACTTCAACTAAAATTCAACTAAAGTTCTTACCGAAGCTTCCCCGGCAAGGGCGCCAAAAACTTGACCCTACCGCAAATAACGCAGTAATTTGTGCTTCCAAAAGATGGCAAAAAGCTTGACCCAATTTATAAATAGCGGCTAGTGTGCAAAGTCTTAAGTGATATAAAAATTAGTAAATATTTTACACACTAGGGGTACTACGCAAGTATACGTATCGTTTCAAGTAATATAGAGTTTTCTTTAAAAACCCCAGTATTGATCCCACGAGGAAGTGAAATAAGAGGTCTTTAGTCAAATTCTAGTCTACTACAATTACTCCTAGGTTGGAAATGTCGATTAAAATTGTGTTTTATCTAGCAACTACTCCTAAATGCAAGTGTTAAAGGTAAAGATAGTAACTATATCTAAGTGCAAATAATAATTCTAAAGATACCCTTTTTGGATGAATTGGTTTGGAGAATTTTGAGATACTAAAAAGTACTATTCTTATGTAATGAAATAGATTATGTATAGGAATGAGATGCATTAAATATTGTATGTGCCAAATAGGAGCAATTCTATTCTTTACCCTTTGGTCCAGGGCATAAAGAACATTGACTAATCCTATGCTTGGTTACCGAATGCATGGCTAAGTCTGGGAGGATACCGATCGCCACTACGGAGCTCCCACGTTCCCCTCACCCGAGGGCTAACATCTACACTTCAGCACTCCAAACGATAGGACCAAATCGAGGATTTTAGTCCGTCACCCTAAAATCTCCAATTCTACGCCCGATTAATTATATTTCCCTATTTATTCGCACTCAATTTTCATGAACTTCACCATCCATGGAATTTGAATGTGGTTCCACTTTGTTGAGAATTACTAATGCCCTTTCGAGACAATGCAATTACAACAAATTTTAACACTACAATGGGCCCTTATTGCAATGTAAATGAAGTGCAAGTAAAAATCATCACATTTATAATTAAATTTACTTCGAAGATGCATCACAAAATCCTAATCATGAATCCTACTCATTGCAAAAGAAAAGTAAAAGGAAAACAATGACATAATATTCTTATATCGTTATTTTCAAAGAAGTAGAAGGAGTAAGAGAAATGTGTCACAAAGCACGAAGAAAACGCAAAGGAAACTTCATATAAACAAAGCAAATCCACTACATAAATGTTTACAAAATCATAAGATAATGAAGAACAATACTTAGATTTTTCCCTTTGAAAGAAAGACGAAGATCTCTCCCATAAAGTCTCCCTTCGATCCATGCAATGCTCGTACAATCCCTTACAAATTCTCTCAAAATCTCATCTCCAATCTCTCCAAAAGGGTAGAAATCTACATTTCTACTCTTAATTTAAGAATCCTAAACATCCTCTAAGTTTCTCTTCAATTTTCTCTCCCCTAATCTCCTCTAATCTACTAATTTCTAACACATATTCGCCATTTTTAAAGTTTATGGACGAATTCCGAAGAGTTTCCTTACGCACCCCTTCAAAAAAGTGTCCAAATACGTCGAATATAGGCCCAAAACCACCAAATGTCGGTTTGTGGTCGTCCGGCTCGCTGTCGGCGGGGTCGAGCTCGCTGTCGGCGAGCTTTTCAGGCACTTTTTGGTGATTTCTAGAAAATCTCGCCATCGGCGAGATCAATCTCGCCGTCGGCGAGCAGGCTCTGAGCAGCTCCACCGTTTCGCTCCGTTTGGCTCCGTTTTAGCTCTGATTTGCCCCGTTTCAGTCGCGTTGCGTTCGTAAGAGATAGCCCTACAAAATAAGCATAAAAACAACATTTCTTTAAAGTTTAATCTCATTCAAAAATATTCAAGAAGTGTAAAAGAGATTAAGCATCAAAAGACTTATCGAAAGGTGTCCGGGCAGAATTTCATTTCTTGCTTGTTTTTGCTTCAAATTGCACCGTTTTTGCTTCATTTTGCTTCAATCACCATTTCTTGTACCTAAAACCATAAAACATACAAAATACCTTCCTTTAAAGTGTAATATCATCAAAAATGAGCAAAATAATATAGCAAAAATCGTACATATTTTAGGCGTGTCACCAAGTTAGCAGAAGATCAACATGGACAGACAGTGGGTACTGTTAGTACAAATGCTCCAAGGAGACCGGTTCGGCAGGAACCAGAAAGAAGAAGGCCAACTCCAAAAAGGTTGTAACAGATGAAAGAAATACCAGAAAGAAGAAAGCCAACTCCAAAAAGGTTGGAACAGATGAAAGAAATACCAGGAAGAACAGAAATGGAGTCGGTGCCTCAACGCCGAGCAGATGTACCAGACCCGGAGAGTCTTGTTGCGAAAGCAACCCCGGAGGATGTCCCTACGGAGACTATCCCCGAGGAACCGAGACATGCAGGAGAATGTGCTGGGGTTGAACCATACATCCCACAGTACGTTACCAGACACCGAGGACTTCAGATAATTCCAGAATATGAGCTGGAGAAAATGCAGCTAGTTGAAAAGAAGACCTTTAAATACTTTGAAAGGATTGGAGGCAAAAGAATCAACATCCTGGAAGGCCTCGAGCTACATACAGACGTATTCTCAGAATATGAACAACAACAGATTGTGGATTGCATTCTAGAACTTCAGAAGATGGGTCGAGCAGGCCGTCTGAGAGAAAAGACTTATTCGGAACCCGGAAGTGGATGCCGGGGAAAGGAAGAGTCACAATACAATGCGGATGTTGCTATAACTTCGCAGAAGACAGAAAAGGGAATCCACCAGGAATACTCCGTCACGGTGAGGTGGATCTCATGCTAAGAATAATTAAAAGAATGGTGAAAAGAATGATAACGTGGAGAGTACTGCCAGCAGACTGTATAACCAACAGTTGCATCATCAACATCTATCAGAAGGGCGACTGCATACCTCCACACATAGACCACCACAACATTTTCAGACCTTTCTGCACAGTTTTGTTCGTCAACCAGTGCAATATCATGTTCGGATCTGACCTCCGGATAGCAGGCCCGGGCAAGTTCCGAGGGCCAGTGGAGATACCACTTCCGGTAGGTTCCGTCATGATACTATAAGGAAATGGAGCGGATATCGCAAAACATTGCATACCAGGAGTACCAGTGGAGCAGATCTCTGTCACCATTAGAAGAATGGACGCCAGAAAGGCACCATACCATTTCCAACCAGATCCAGAATTGGAGAGTCTCCGACCATACGAGCTGTGAGTTACATGGGAGATATCACACCTCCAAAGCACATCCATGCGGTATTCCTGCCAAGGGTGGCTTGGAAGGTGATGTTATTGACCATGTACCTTACTATTCAGACATGGATTTAACAGATACTTTTTGACGGATCAACGAGAATCATACATAGTCTTTTTTGAGTCGTAGATTGTATGAAGAATATTTCAGATCGAGTTGTATGATGTATCTTCAACAAGATTGGAATGAAAGTGACCATGTCACATTTTGCCTTCACCTCTTTTGTGCAAATTGACTGGGAAACGCCATTAAAGTTAAATGAACTTCGAACAAAGAAAAGAAAAGAAAAGGAAAATAAATAAGAACTCTCTTTCATAAAAATCCAAACATTAAAAAGAATTTCAAATCCACATGAACTTCTACAATCATTCTCTGCGCTTTACAATATGTTCAATCTCTGCATTCATAAATCTCAACAATATGTTTTCATAATCTCTGCATTCATAAATCTCAGCAATATGTTTTCATAATCTCTGCATTCATAAATCTCAACAATATGTTTTCACAATCTCTGCATTCATAAATCTCAACAATATGTTTTCATAATCTCGGCATTCATAAATCTCAGCATATCTTCAATCTCTGCATTCATAAAACTCTGCATTCCCAAATATCAGTAAAATCTTTCTCAAATCTCAGCAATCGGGATAGGCTTCTGTCGTACTCCCATCTCAGCAATCTCAGCAATGGTGATAGGCTTCCGCCCTACTCCCATCTCAGCAAATCTCAGCAATCGGGATAGGCTTCCGCCCTACTCCCATCTCAGCATTCGGGATAGGCTTCCGCCCTACTCCCATCTCAAGCAATCTCAAGCATTCGGAATAGGCTTCCGCCCTATTCCCATCTCGATAATCTCGAGCATTCGAGACGAGGCTTCCGCCCTACTCCCATCTCAAGCAAATCTCGACATTCGGGACAGGGCTTCCGCCCTATTCCCATCTCAAGCAATCTCAACGATCGGGATAGGCTTCCACCCTACTCCCATCTCGAGCAAATCTCGAGCAATCGAGATAGGCTTCGACCCTACTCCCATCTCAACGAATCTCAGCAATCGGGATAGGCTTCCGCTCTACTCCCATCTCGAAGAAATCTCGAGCAATCGGGATAAGCTTCCGCCGTACTCCCATCTCGAGAATCGGGATAGGCTTCCGCCCTACTCCCATCTCAGCAAATCTTAGCAATCGGGATAGGCTTCCGCCCTACTCCCATCTCAGCAATTCTTAGCATTCGGGATAGGCTTCCACTCTACTCCCTTCTCAGTAATTCTCAGCACTCGGGATAGGCACAGTCCTACTCCTTTCTCAGCAATCTCAAAATTTGACCCTCTCAGCAAGAAATTGAAATTAAAGCACTTTGCATTCCGGATAGGCTTTGTCCTATTCTTCCTCAGCAGTTGGAATAGGTTCAGTCCTGCTTTCTTTTCAGCATACAAATGCATTCGGGTGGGCCTTAGCCCTACTCTTTTCTCCGCATAAAATCAAAATTGAAACTCAAATCGAAATTCAAACTCAAAATTGAAAAAAACTTGAAACAGAAAATGAAACGAATCTAAGATCCAATCTCTTGAAATCTTGTGATCTGAAATTCACCTCCTTCTTCCCCAGCGAGAGTTCTGGAATCTTCAGTCTTGGAGATTTACCTGATACTCCCCAGCGGAAATTTCTTATACTTCGTCCTAAGTTTGTTACTTGGACATCTGTTTTGGTTCTGTTGATCTCTTCGAACAACGCCAATACGTGCGATATGCTTGGTTAGCACACCACACTTATTGGGGGTCCATTTGTTGACCTCATTTTTTGATGTGGTCTTTTGTTTCTCTCTTTAGTACTTAGGATCTAGCCTTAGGCATTTCCTTTGACTAATCTTAGAGGACTAGAAATGGAACCTACCACTTAGAAATTCAAACACCTCTTAACTCCCCGCAAACCCCACAAGCTTGATTGTAGACCCCTAATCACCTAGAGGGTTGAAATCAAAAGTGAAGGTTTAAAGGATGAGTTCCCCATAGTGACTCTTTGGCCTTAGGACCACCTTGGGTAGCTTAGTGCCAGTGAAGGTTAACTTACACACTCACTACACTCATACTCTAGACTCCCACACACACAATCCAAATCCTAAAACCACACCCCTACCCAACTTGATTCCATGACTCATGTAGGCAGTTCATATGGATGGACCTTAACCCCTAAGCCCCTGGTTAAGAGGGTTAGGAACAACATGGTGAATGCCTTAAATGAGTCCTCTCATGGCTCATATAGGCTTAACATGGCTTCATGGCTCAACCAAAGTGATTCCATTTCACTCATATTTGATCAATCTTCTCTTTTCCAAAATTTCAATTTTTGACCCCGGGGACCCTACACCTATCAAACCTACCAAAAGCCCTTAAAATTGCCCAAATCCTCCAAAATTTCCAAATCACCCAAAAATTCCCCAAAATTAACCTTGAGCATTTCCTCACCACTCAAATTGATCATCCATAGCCAAAAATACCAAAAATTCCAAAAGTACCCCCCAATACCCTCCAAATACCCAAAATACCCCTCTTGACCCAAAAATACAAAAATTCAAAAAATTCCCAGAAAATTCCCAGAAATTTCCAAAAAATACTAAATATTCCCAATTTCATTTTGTCCAACTACATCATCATCCAATTTTGTCAATTTACCCCACTTTTACCAAAACCCCCAATTTAGCCCACTCTTAACCCAAGTGAACCCAATGTCAAACCAAACCTACCCAATTGACCCCAATTTTGGCCCAATTCAATTCTAAACTTCAATTAAATATCATCAATATCAATTTAGACCAAATAAAAGTCCAATTTGATTGACATTTGGACTCAATTCCAATTTGGAGCCTAAAGCCCAATTTTGACCCATGACCTAAAATTAACCCAATTTGACTAAATTCAACTCCAATTGATCCCAAATCTTTCCCAAACCTTCATAACATCCCCACAAACAAAACACTAACATGATTTGCCCAAAATTTGGACCCAAACCCCACTCAAATTCAACCCAAAACCAAAAGGCCCAATTTTGACCTAAACCCAAACCTAACCCAAATAAGCCCAAACCCCAAAATCGAAACCCAACCAAAGTCAAAACCTCTTTGAAACAATCCCATAAACATTTCCCAATATAAATTTTACATCAATTTCAACCCTAGCCCAACATTGGAACATGTTAGCCCAATTTGGCCTACATTGGCCCATTTACCAAAGAAGCCCAAATCCAACCCAATTCAAACCCAAATCACTCCGAACTCATTTCAAATCACTCATGACATATCCCTAAAACAAACCCAACAATTATTTGGCCCAAATTTCTAAAAAATTCCCATCCATGAATTCATTCTTAAACCTAAAGGCCCATCCCCTTTAACCTTCCTAAAAGCCCATCAAAAATGATTTCAAAAGGCCCAAAATTCATCCAAAGCCCACATGACACTTCTCCTCATCATCCATTTAATCAAAATCACCCCTAAGTTTCAAAATCATCATTAAACCATTCCAAATAAAGCTTCATAAAAATTCTCCACCAAAGTACCAAAATTCCTAAATTCTACTTCCATGAAATCAAGCCAAGCCATCCTAAGCCATAAGCAAGCCATGAAGCCATGCATGAGCCACATGGAAGCCATGAGAGCCTCTTTACATGTCACCATGCCATTTTGGGCAAAAGAAGGAGACTCTTTCCTTAATCTCATAAAGTCATTAGCCTTAACCATGATTCCCCTTAACACAAATTTAATCCAAATATATTTGGATAAGGACTTCTCCATGCCAAACCAACTGATTCCTTTGACTCCCCACAACACCCAAAGCCACCTTGCAGGGTGAACCAAGCCCAAAAGATGGACTTGACCAAATCAAGCCAAAATTGGCCTTCCCCCATGCCATTTTAATCCAAGCTTTGGACACATGGCAAAGCCCAATTGCCTACACTAAACCCCAGCCCTGACCCACCTGGACCTGAGGGTGACCCATGCCTGTAGGCCAGCCGCCTGGATCGTTGGAAAACACCATGGTCGAGACCATGGGAGGAGCCAAAGTTTGAATTTCCCACCTGCTGAGCTGCCCAATGGCCACCATGGTTGTTCTTCCCTTGACCTAAGCAGCTGATCCCAAGCCCTAACTCCCCCTGGGAGAGCCTCCAGCCATGCCTATTTAAACACCACCACCTCTCGACCAAATAAGGTGCTGAAACAAACCTTAAGGAAACTCTGCCAAAATTGTTCCAGACTACTCCCCACACATAGAGAACTTGATCCCCACTGAAATCCCCCTGTCATTTCCTCTCTGTGAGCTCGATTTCGGAGTTGAAATCCAAGTCCAAAACCGGGACACTTCTCCACGGTGAGCCAATCCCCAAAGTGATTAGTCCTACACCTTCACCGGACCAAGAGAAGAAGTTTACCGGCAAAAGCCCCCTCTCCGGGCCAGCCATTGCTTCCAGCCTCCAAGCTTTGTGATCGGGCTTGGTCGAAATCATACCTAGACAATTCACCAGGCCAAGCGACTTCATCTGGAGCTTGCTTGGACCCAATCGAATGTGACACAACTCTCAGATCGAAGCTTCACTTCTCTGAGCAAAGGTATGGACTCACTCTTCTTCCCAAGTTTCCAGAGATTCTCAATTTAGTTTGGGTCAATTTCAATACATGTTTACCGTATGGATGTGTTCGTCTCTTCAAGACGAATCCATAGAGCATAAGAATTCAAAAATCCATTGAGAATCGAGTGAGAAATTAGGGTTAGAAGTTTGACGGTCACGGGTTCACACTAGTCGTAGACGATGATCAGGAGCCGTCGGATCGCGCGTGTATCGAGCAGACGGCTAGGATTGCACCGGACAGAGTAATGGCACATGAACTGCGGGTCCCTGGAGCGCTGAGTAGGATGGCGACGCCGAATCAGGAGACGACGCGTGGCCTTTCGGAGCTGCCGAGGATGGCGTGGCGTCGCGTGGATAAGTAGGAAATTAGGGTTATTTTCAATTTATTGAATTACCAGAACTTTGAAAATCCATAACTTTGTGTAGAAAAATCCTAAAAATAAAATAAAAATACCCACTTGCTCAGTGAACAGAGGAAAATAATGTGGAAAAGAAATCATGTAATTTCATTAAGTATTTTATTTTTAATTATTTATTTACTCTCTGCACTATTTCAATTCTCCATGCATATAGGAAATTTACCATGGCATGAGACCATGGGGCTTTGAAGCCTCGAACTTGGGAACATTCCCTGAATTTACCAAGGTCGAGGCCATCCCTATGAGAAGTTATTGATTTTTAAAATTCATGCCACTTGTTTTGATTATTTTAATTCCAATAATTAGCATGTTGAGAAATAAATTCTAGGAAAATTTGGTGATGTTTCTTATGACCAGAGGACCCTAGGAAAAATAGTTTTTGAGTTAATTCACTTTGAACAACCCTAATTGGCCTAAATACCCAAAAGTGAACTTTAATTAATTAGGGTTAACCATTCATCAAATTAACTTAAAAATAATTCTCCACTGTCCTTTAGGGATAGGAGAACACCACATAAAAATTTGAAAACAATTGGACTTGATTAACCCCACCAAACGGGTTGATTAAGCCTCTTAAGTAAAAATGGGTAAAATTAAACTTTAAAAATTTATAACTCATAAAATACTTTCAAAAATTCACAAAATTGGTTTTGGAGCCTCTCTCATATTAGAGGAATTTAAGAAAATTAAAATTGTAATTTTCTAAAAAAGTTGTTTTTAAGCTTATTTTAATATTTTAATAATTAAAAAAATAATAATAATCACAAAAATATTAAAAATCACCAAAATGTAACATTTTGAATTCTAATCACTTAGGAACAAACTAAATATTTTTCCTAATTCCCTAGGGTAAGATATTGAATTTTAAAGGCTTAATGTAATTTTTAATATTAAAAAATATATTTTTCCAACCTTTTCACTAAAATAATTCTAATAAATCAAAAAAAAATCAAAAAATTATAAAAATTGGTTTCTGATTTCTCTGATATTAGAAAGATTTTTGAAAAATACAAAATTCATTTTTCAACCTTTTTTTTATTTTTAAATTAATTAATACTCCAAAACTAAAAAATAATTATAATAAATAAAATAAAATTTAAAAAATCACCAAAATTGGTCCAAGTGGTCCTCTGGTCATTGGAAACATCCCATAATTTTATTAAGGACAGAAACATTTTCTTGATCATGTTATTGAATTTTCCTTGAAAACCCCTATTTTCCATTAAAAATAATTATATAAATAAATTAAATAAAGAAAAATCACAATTTCTCCTCTAATGTCTTAATTGACATGTAAGTGAGGTCACATAAACATTTCAAGTTTATTTGAGCTTAATTTAGTGAGTTATAGAATTATTAAGCTTGAAGGACAAAATGGTAATTAAAATTTTCAACCTTTAATTAAAATTTTAAGATTAATCAAAAGGGGAGGGTAAAATATTTGATTTTAAACTGATTTTGGATGATTGAAACTTAAATGGTTAAGGGTAGAAACCCACCAATCATTTTAAGAATAATTAAAGTAAACCTTAATTAATTAATTAATTAAATTTGGAAGATTAATAAAAATTTTTGAAATTATAAAGTAGGGATATTATTTAAGAGGATATTTATTCTTTAATTTAAAAATCCCTAAATGAATCACTTCAATAATACTTAATTCTTATTAAAAGATTAAAATAACAATCCAAATTAAAATTAAATTAAAATTAAATTAAATTAAAATCAAATTAAATTAAATTAAATTAAACTAAATTATAAATTAAATTAAAATTAAAATTAAATTAAATTAAATTAAAATAAAATTAAATTAAATTAAAATTAAAATTAATTAAATTAAAATTAAATTAAATTAAATTAAATTAAATTAAATTAAATTAAATTAAATTAAAATTAAATTGAAATTACATGTAAAGTAAGGTAAATTAAATTAAATTGAATTGAATTAAATTAAATTAAAATCATTTAATAACAAACCCAAATGAAATTATTAAGAATTAAACCTAAAATAACTTGAACACTATTCCAAACTTAAATTAATTTTTTATAATTAAATCAGAATTAAAATTGAATCATTAAGTCTAAATCATCAAAATATTTGATAACTTGATTTGCCCTTTTAAAGCTCTTATTATTATAACTCTTAAATGAAACATCAAGTGAAGTATTACCTCACTTATAGGATATTCAAATGTCGTAAGTTCACTGAGCAAAAAAAAAACATTTAAACTCCCGGATTACTACTTCACCTGATTAATTAAATCCATTTGGACTTAGAACAATCCTAGCAATATTGAAAAGATGTTTAAGACTCGTCTTAAGCACTTCCTCAATATGATAGGATGTTTATAAGAACAATTGAACTTAGTTGTTCTTTGATGAAGAAAATCGTCCTTAAACCAAAACACAAGAACCTAGACGTCATAGGAGATGACTAGCTATAGGATTAGGACTTTGATAGACAACCAAAACCTTTCCCATAGCTTTACCTAGGTATTTGTTGAAATATTTAAATGTCTTAACATGTGTTTTAAGTGCAGCTTGGGATGACGGGAAGACCCTCCAGGTACGCTTTTACTTTAGTGCAATTTACTTTATTGCAAATGCACTTTACCTTTCTTGCATGATAAACAACTGTTGCATGAAAACCAAAACCTTTAGGGTAGTCCCTGAACTGAAACTAAAACTAAACTAAAAATCACTGCAAGATAAAATTCACCGCCACAACATTTCAAAATATAAAATAACTCAAAATTTAATCACAAACAGAACACAAAACTACAATTGCAACTAAATTAAAATGTCTCGTCGAACGATCGGGAATACCTCGGATGATGTAACCCACGTATTGCTAACGGGATTTCCCACGGTCTAATTGAAAGTGTGAAACTCATTCAGTTGAGTTTAGCAAATTCATCTGGACTAAGTGAATTCAATGAAAATAACGGTGCCGGGATGACGGAACTGTGGGATCTTAATCGGTTCTGTTATAATCAACTTTAAGATTTGTTTTAATTAAACTATTAAAAAACACTTGAATTTTAAGATTTCTAATCCAAAACTCTTCTCTTCTCTTTTGATTACAATCTTCTAAAACTAAACCTCTGCAACAACAAGGAGCTTGGAGCACGGTGAGCAGCACGGCCATCTTCGTCAGCAAAACAAACTCTATCTCAGCAAAACTTTCTTAGAATTAAATAACCAAGCCATAAGATCTCGAGGTAGTTTGCCTAGTGCAACATAAATCCTCAACTCTTCGTTAGCCATTCGCATGATCATGTCATGTAAATTAAGCCCTAACCGGTCTTAGGACTCCGAGGTAGTCGTTTGGTACGACATAAACCCTCATATCTTCGAGGCTATTTGTATGATTTTATCATACAAATATAAGTCCGAATTAATTAAAATTGGCAAGATTGAAATATCAGATAATATTAGGATTTCCTTAACTGAGCCAAACAATAGGATAGTTTGGGAAGTTGCCAAGATTCTTCTTGGATCTTCAGCTTCTCCTACTCCTCTTCCATTGGACTTCTAAAAATAACTGTTCTAAATTTGATCCATTCCCTGTTGAAATTTCCAAAATCCAATCCTTTGAAAACCTTAAACTTTGAAATTGATGAGAGCAAAGTCACTGATCATTATCGAGAGTTTTCTTAAATGATTCACTTCATTTAAGATGTAATTAACTATGTAGGCTTGCCTTTATAGGGAACTTTAAGAACCCAGGTAATATAAACCCTGTTTAATTCATTTATATTAAGCAGGAGAATTTGTCGGCTTATAAAATTGGTTTGCAGACCAAACGGATGTCACAAGTCTTCTAGTTTATTTAATCGAGCCCCATCGTCAAGCAGTGTGCCTATTCTTCGGGATAGATACACGGTTTGTGGTGCGGTGCTCGTTTATATAAACTATTTGGGATGTGAGATCGGTTTGATTTCATATCTTAAAATTTTTCAAATTTAAAATTATTTTCAAAATCAAATACTACTTTTCAAATTACTTATTTAAATTAAATTAAAAATTCGCCGACAATTTCTGTAGGCGACCTCTTTTCAAAAATACAACCCTCAACTTAAAAATAATGCCGACAAGATTGTAATTGCAATTGTGGATCTAAGATAAAATAGTAGATTGTGTGTTATTGTGTTGTGAAATGCAAATGCTATTTGGTATTGTACTGTGTAGTATAATTGTTGTTGTTAAATGTTTTGTTTTATGTACTTATTTCAAAATTTCATTACCCCAGCAAATTCTCTAATCTGTTATATGTGTAGAAAAGTTCCTAATATTATAGGCCAATTGAAGTTAAAAATTTTGAGAAGAACCTGTAAAATTTCAGAAAGACAAAAAAGCCTAAAGTGCAAAGGTATGATTTATATTTAAAATTTTTCTCTCCACCCGTATTATTTCAATATATATAAAATTTTAAGTTTAGGGGGAAGAAAAATATTAACTATTATGTGTTCCCAATTAAAATATTTTCAAAATTTATAGATATGATTTTTGTGATAAAATTTAATCCAGACAACTATATTCAAATTTTATTTAAAAATTGTAGAAGATTCAAAGAAATATTTTTGGTAATGAAAATTGATTTTGTAGGATAAGATATTTAGTATAAGAGGATAATACTATGGTTAACTATTTAAAGTAAAGGAAACTATATTTTGAAATATTAAGAATATAAAGAATTTAGTTGAGAAATAAAAGATTGTGACTAAATGATGTAAAGACTATGAATTACATATAAGGTAAAGGAATGTTTTAAGTTTGAAATTTAGGAAAAGAAGAGTGAAGTTCAAAATTATTAACAGACTATCCATATATAGTAATCCTCACTTGAAAAATAAAAAGAAAGGATTAAAAAATCAATCCCTGAAAAAGAAAAGAAAAGTATATATAGAATTGAAAAGCAATCCAAATGAAAATAAAAGAAAAATTAAGTGATGAGAAGCTTGAGGAGATGCCTTATCAAAAATTGGCTTCACTTCGATTAACCTAAAGGAAAAACTAAATACATTTCTGAACTTATATTTATGGATAGTATTTTTACTAGTAGTGTCCTCATGAATTTCCTATCATCTGAATATTCTAAGTGAATTGATATTGCAACATATAGTCATTCTTAAAATGAATAGAAGACTAGAACTCTTAAACTTGATGACTAAATAGCCTTACATCTAAAGAGTTAATCTAATTACTTGAAAATCTTTCTAAGAAATCTTACTATGATATTTAATTAAATCAAAATTATAGTATTTCTGAATTAAAATTTTACCACAGTGAATCATAACTTTTATGTAGTACTAAAAATTACTTGAGGACAAGTAATAGTTAAGTTTGGGGGATTTTGACTAACTGAAAATATGTTGAGATTTTCATGCCTATTTTATAATGATTTTGATGATATTGCACTTTAAAGAAAGGTATTTTTGATGTTTTGTTGCAGGTATGTTGATTTATGGACATTAGAGCGAAAAGATGCAAAAAGGAGCGAGTTTGGAACAAAAAGGATCTAAATATGAAGATTTGACCTAGGGCACCGACAGAGAGATCGAGGTCGCCGACGGAGGATTTTTCCCGAGAGTTCAGAAAATATATTACAAGAAAGGTCACCGACGGTGAGCTCGAACCCTCCGACAGCGAGCCTTAACAGATATGGTCCAAAACTTAGTATTCTAGATGCCCGCCGACAGCGAGATCGAGGCCTCCAATGGTGAGATTGTCGGTTCTCTCACGAGGTGCATCAAATGTGGACGATTTTTGAAGGGATGCTTGGGCAACTCTTGGAAACTCTTCTACAACTATATAAGAAATAATTTGGGGCTAAAAAAAGGGTCAACATGTGTCAGTCAGTGTTTGTGGTGTCATTAGAGTATTTGAGAGTTAGTTTAATTAGTATTAATTGTGAGGGATTCTTCGAGAGATTGTAAGAGTGGAAGGAAAGTGAGAGATTTCTTCCTCCTTGCTACTTTGAAGGAGAATTATGTGTGTCGTAAAGAAAGGAAGAGATTCAGAGGAACTTCAAGGAGTTTGCTTGGGGAAGAATTTGAGATAAGTTGTATTTACTTATTTTAGTTTGTATAACTTTACTTTTATATATGAAATCCAAGTTTTGTCGTATCTTCTCCATGAGATCTGAGTAGTTTCTCTGTCTTTCTCCTTGTTTTGAGATTTTTTTGAAATGGTAATTTGAATTAGTTGTGCCAAGATAATGTTAAAGAAGTTGTGATAATATTTTCACTTAAATCTTAATTTACTTTCAATATGAAAAATTGATTTGTTAAAATATGTTGAGTTTAACAACTAAAGTGAATATTACATCCAAGATCTAGGGAGGTCAAAGTCCTTGAAAGTAGGGTGCAAATAAGTAGGGAAATATTATTTATCGAGCGTAGAATTAGAGATGTTAGAGTGACAGACTAAAATCCTCAATTTGGTCTTATCGTTTGGGTGTTGAAGTGTAGATGTTAGCCCTTAGGCGAGGGGGACGTGAGAGCTCCGAAGTGAGAGTCGGTATCCTCCCAGCCTAGCCGCAGATTCAGTAACCAAGCATAGGATTAGTTAATATTCTTTATGCCTGGACCAAAGGGTAAAGAATAGGTATGCTCCTATTTGGCACAACATAGTTTTAAACTAATTTTAATTATCCATTAACTTAAACTTCTTAACAAGGAGAAGGATGCTTTCTTATCTATTGAACCTCACTTTATTAGTAAAAATAGTTAATTGTTAGTAGAAATTAGTTTATTAAAATTCTATCTTATTTACGATTGCATATTAGTGACAGATAGGCAATTCAATTTACAAGGTTGTGATTCTGAATTGGTTTCTATAATCTTAGTTCGTAGCCTCTGAAATATCCCTGTGGGATCGATATCTAGGACTCCACTAGAGCCCTGTATTACTTGAGCAATACGTATAATTGCGTTGATAAAAGTAACTCTGCGATTATTAAATATTTTATACACTACTTACAATATTAAGATTACGCTAAGTGTGCAGAGGCTGGTTCAGATAGCCTTTAATAATTTTGAACTTCACCGTCCTCTCCCTAAAGTTGGAACTTGTAATATCTCTTTACTTTATAGATATATATTAGCTTTTGAATGATTTATTATAGAGTTACAATCATTTATCCTCACATAAACCTCTAAGACTCTTAACCTTTCAAAAATATAGTTTTATTTAATTTAAATAGTCAATTATAGTCTAATCCACTTATGCTAAATATCTTAGCCCCATAAAGTTAACCTTCATTACTTAAAACTTTCATTCAAATCTACTGAGATATTTAAATGAAATGAAAATTTTAGTTATTTAAAGTTAAGCTCAACTACTTTAAGTCATGTTAAAATAATTTTAAAAATGTATTTTAATTGAGAACAAATAAACTTTAATTTTTTCTCCCCCAAACTTAAGTTTTTCAGTGCATATTAAATTATAAAAGAGCGAGAAAAACAAAAAGCAAACTAACCTTTTTGTTACAGGCATTTGATTCTTCTCAAGCATGAAGGTATTAATTAAAAATTTAACTACATGCATAAAATATTTAGAAGCATTGTTCACATATATATAAGATTTACAGGGTAAAGAAAATTTAAAATACAACATCCATTACAATTTTACTGCAATTGTAACAAACCAACATAAGTTTCAATACAACTTAACTAAATTAATAGAGTACAATTACGACACACATCTACTACACAAAAGCAAATAACAAACACAAAATCTACACAACAATAATAAACATCAGAATACTACACTACCAATCATCCTCTCTTTCTTCTTCTACTCCTTATTCCTCCTCAAGCTGGTATGGAATATAACAGGGCAAGTAGGAAATATCTCACCAACTTCTCCCCTCATAAATCTCTTGTGAGCATCATGATAAGCTATATCATATTCCACTCTTATCCTCTGATAATCATCATGGATGCTATTTCTTTCTTCCAATCCATCAATTCTGCTAGGAAGCCTCGTAATATCATTATGATGTATCATCAGTCACTCCATAACATCAATAATAGTAGGTGTTCCAGAGGTAGAAGGTATGGCATGACTAGTAGAGGGAACCTCACACTCTTACTTCCAGATCTGCATCCTACATGAGATTCTTAAGTGTGAATGTTGTCTTAACTAATAGGCTTTAAAGGATGAACTAACTCTTCGCAATTCTCAACCTCAAATCTTGATTGTACACATAATGTGTAAATCAGGGCAAGATGTCACAATCCTCCAGTGGTTACCACTTTAGCTATAGTCTGAATATTATTATGAATAATTCTACAAATGTCAATAATTCTCTTGTTTTGAATACAAAAATTCAGAATATCTCTATCCCTTGAAACTTCACTATGATGATAAGTAGGTGTTGACCTCATTTTTGATGAGGTCTACTCTTCTCTCTTTAGTACTTAGGATCTAGCCTTAGACTTTTCCTTTGACTATCTTAGAGGACTAGAGATGGAACCTACCCCTTTAGAAACTCAACCACTTCTTAACTCCCTGCAAACTCCACAAACTTGACCGTAGACCCCTAATCACCTGTGAGGGTTGAAATCAAATGTGGAAGTTTAAAGGATGAGTTCCTATAGGACTCTTTGGCCTTAGGACCGCCTCGGGTGGCACTGGTCCGGTGAAGGGGCTGACTTACACACACACTACACCTATACACTACACTTTCACACACCTATACCTAACTTGACCTCCCGACTCATGTAGGTGATTCACATGGATGGTCCTTAACCCCTAAGCCTTCGCTAAGAGGGTTAGGAACAACATAGTGAATGCCTCAAATGAGTCCCTTCATGGCTCATGTGGGCTTGATATGGCTTCATGGCTCAACCAAAATGATTTCATTCCACTCAAATTCACCCAATCTTCAATTTTCTAAATTTTCAATTTTTGACCCCCGGGACCCTACACCCGCCTAACCTACCCAAAACCCTTGAAATCCCCCAAAATTTCCAAATCACCCAAAATTCCTCAAAACCAATCCCAAACATTTTCACATCACTCAAATTGACCATCCATACCCAAAAATACCAAAAATTCTAAGAATACCTCCCAATACCCTCCAAATACCCAAAATACCCCTCCTGACCCAAAAATCCAAAAATTCAGAAAATTCCCAGAAAATTCCAAATAATCCAAAATATTCCTAATTTCATTTTGTCCAACTACACCATGGGCCAATTTTGTCAATTTACCCTACTTTTGTCAAAACCCCCAATTTGACCCATTTTAACCCAAAGTGAACCCAATGTCAAACCAAACCTATCCAATTGACCCAAATTCTGGTCCAATTTAATTCTAAATTTCAATTCAACATTCCCAACACCAATC